>JAKUCV010003651.1:6635-57494 GCA_028386065.3 Turnera subulata
AAAAAAATAAATGTTTTCTGGAAAATTATTATATAGTAAATACCTTTGATATATGTTATGATAATTGCTTTTGGGAAAAGATATAAATATGTATGTTATCATTTTAATTATATTTTCATATGATTTGATAAATAATTATTGTCATGAAAAATATTTTGGAAAGGAATATCAAAATATAAAACTGGAATAATACCCGAATAATATATAATATTTTTGACTTGGAACTAAATGGTAAACGATAATAATAACGGAAAGAACCGGGATGGGTTATTACGCAGTTTGGCATCATTGTATACCGATTATGTGCATTTATGTGTATATATGGTTTTATTGTATAGGTTTGGATATCGGGCAGTTTCCCGAGGAGCCGGCGTCGGACCGGTCATAGTTTCCGGAATTGAGTAATCGGCCAAGGTGAGGATGGATAAACCTTGATATGTGCCCGTAATGTTGTGTGTGTTTCTTTGTTTGCGTATTTTGCTGCTAGATTGTTCTGTTGGAATAATTATTGACTGTTACCTGATTGCTGTGGAATTATCGATGCTGTTGTTGGATTGTGATAGGCTTGTGTACAATGTGTTGAGAATATTGATGAACTGGTCAATGTGATTAGTTGTGTGTTTTGTTGTTTGAATGAACTACTAAGAGTGGCATTATTGTATATTTGACTGTTATGGTTATTGTTGTTGCTGTTGTTGGATTGTGCTATTGGTCGTGTGGATACTGTGATGAACTGTTAATAGTAAATAATTGGTGTTACATGTATTGTTGATGGATATTTGGTAATTTGGAATTGTGTTGGTTACTTGGCTGCTACGGTTATTGTTGCTGTTGTTGCTATGATGTTGATTTGCTTGATTGAACCGCTGTATGACTATTATTGGTTAATTGGATACCGTGTTGTGATTGATGTTGGACTATGAGTAGTTGATGTTATGAAACTGTTGATGGAATGGTCAGTTGTATAACTTGAGCTAATAGGAAGTTGGATAATTGTTTGACTGTTATGGAAATTGTGATTGTTGTCGGTAGACAGTGTTGTGATTGGATAATTGGAATAAACTATTGACTGTGGATAATTGAGAAATGGAAATTGGAAAGTAGAAAGTGGAAATTGGAATTGATATGATAAGATGATATATGTGGGAAGTAGTGGTACGACCCGATGGTTTGAAGATTAATTCTGGGATGCTATGGTCGGTTACTTGGTTTGGGTACTTGATCTGGTTGGTATGATGTTGTCTGAGGTTGGGGTATACCGAATACCCAGTGGCTCGGATATGCCGAATATCCGCAGTGGCTCAGATATGCCGAATATCTGGTTGGTATGATGTTGTCTGAGGTTGGGGTATACCGAATACCCAGTGGCTCGGATATGCCGAATATCCGCAGTGGCTCAAATATGCCGAATATCTGGTTGGTATGATGTTGTCTGAGGTTGGGGTATACCGAATACCCAGTGGCTCGGATATGCCGAATATCCGCGGTGGCTCGGATATGCCGAATATCCGGTTGTTCTGATATGTGGATTGGTTTTTTACCTAGCATCCGGAATTAATTGATAACCAGGTACGACCCTAGCTTGTCCAGTGACGGGGCCCGGAAGATAAAATTGGTATTAAGATAATAATTAAGCATTCACTTATCTTGACATAGTTGTTAAGGTGATTTACTTGTGATGTGATTGGTTGAGCTTGACATGATTTGGTGAGAGTCCTCTGTCATGTTGTTTGTGATGATTTCCTCTGTTGTTGTTGTTGTCTGAGTTGTTATCCACTGAATGTTGTTCGTGATAGATTCATCTGATTTGATTGTTGTGTTTACCTCGAAAGTGTTATGGTTGAATATATCACTGTTTATCTTTCGTCGGTGAGCGCTTCGGACTCACCCCTCGCCTGCGGGGTTTCATCCCGTAGGATGAGTTGTTTCATGTACAGGCTTGAAATTGCTACTAATATGTTTTATACATGTTTAAATAATTTATACAGTTTAAGGGTAATATTGATATTTACTTATTTAGTCCAGTCCAGTTCACAGTTAACCAAACATAATTTAGCACAATAATTCCATTTAGTGTACCGCATACCAAACGTAATTAGGAACAGCACAATTATCCAGTCCAGTCCAATCCCGTCCAGTCCAGTTCCGTCCAATGTTCCAAACGCTGCCCTAGGTTTGAAGAAAACATGAAAGAACAAGCCTGGGCTAATTCGTATAGTTTAAAGTTTCATTGAATTTTTTTATCATGATGTAAATTTAGCCCTCTTGTTCTTTTTAAGTGTTTTTTTCTTTTTAGTGTTTATTACAAAAAGGAAAAATAAAGAGAGAAAAATAAAATGCGGAACCAAAATATTTGCTTTTCCATTTTTTTTTTTAATGAGGAAATGTTTGATGAAATCAAAATCACACACAAGCTGATTTTGTCTGGGAGGCCCATAACGTGCAATGTGTGTCCAGTCGATGATATCCGAATCCGAGTATTCAACCAAGTAGAAGCCACGAGGGTCCGCTGTCTTCAGTTAAACTTGGGTTTATGGCCCAATAATGTCGGCCCAAAATGAAAGCACTTCCTAACAATTCCCTGGTCTCTCTTGGATGATAAATCACTGGGCCGTCTTACCCATTTTGTTAAGACATTTGTATGGGCACAGCAAGGTATTCGATCCACAATTGACAATACTGCTCACATTTTTTTTTTTTATAAAAAGAATAATTTGCGAAGCTGAAGGTTGCTCTATATCCATGTTCCCAGATTCCTCTCCCACCCTGCTCCTTAAATTTGTAATTACAAAAATACACTCCCAAAATTTAATAGAAAAAATAGCAATCAGCACCAATTTTCCTCATATAACCATTATACACACATATAACACTGGCAATTACAGAAGTGAATATTTTTGTTAAAAAAATATATTTACGGAAATTACACAACTAGGTCAGAACTCTGCTTACTCTATAGAGTGCCGGAAATTATATAAAAAAAATATTGGCAATATAAAATAATAGAATGAATAAAAAAACAATGCAATAGTTAAAGGATGATAACAAGAGAACAGATATTGAAAGTTGTTGTGGGGAGGAAGTAAAAGAAGATTTATGATGGAGTTATAATTTAAAATCTTGAGAGATCGTAACAAAATTGGATAAAAGGTAAGAAACGAAGATTAGAACATATATCTCATAACCAAATCCCATTCAATGTATTGTTTAAAAAACGATATTCACATCAATTAACACTTCAAAATTTTTACCACTTATAATAAAAAGAATTAGATAGGCTACCATTTGAGGCAATTGTTTTCTATAATAACTAATATTAGTCCTTCCATGTCTCAACCTTTTGATTCTCGTCCAAGGAATAAGAAACTTCTAAAGCATATCTTGAAACCAAATACCATATTTAGCATATTAGGAAAAAGAAGAGCATACGGCAACAATAATATTGCCCCTTTAGCAAAAATAATAATCATTACAGAATCTACGAAAAATAATTTCCTTTTTTGGTTTATATGGTCCAACTAATGCTTACCTCTGTTAAAATACAATTTTTTTTTTCTTTTTTTCACTCTGCTGTTAAAAGTTTAGTTAAAGAAGGGATACATTATACTACACGTACAACGTTTGACACATGAGATTGACATAATAATTGCCAGGTTGGAGAGAGAGAGTAATTTTGTAAAAGAGATTGTTTGTACTAAAAATATGTCATCGGCTGTTTAACTGCGAAAATTCAGAGGGAGAGAGAGAGAAACACACACACACACAAGAGAGAAAGGAAGAGCACAACAACACTGTTCCCTTCTCTCTCTACATCTCTCCACCACCACCGTCTCCCTCCACTTCTCTCTCTTCTCCTATCTCTCTAATCCACGCTCAAAGTTTCCATCTTTATCATCTCAGGCGAGTTGGGTAGTCTTTTTCTTGTTCCTTCTCTTTTTTTCTGTTTTCACTTCTTTTATATTTTCCCCTTTATTGTTTGTTTCTCTGATCGCGTGAATTGGGGTCATCTGCTCCCCAATTTTCGATTTTGATCATCTGGGTTGGTGTGTTTTTTGGCAATTGCTTGGGTTGTTCTGCTGTAAAGGCTCTATGTTGTGTTTTTTTGATTGCGTGCAAAAACCCTAAGGCGATTGAAGATGGGAATTTTGAAAATTTTGGCGCAAGTTAAGCTCAGGGTTGACAATTGGATTGCGGAGTAGGGTTCTTTTGGGCTTTACGAATATTGGGAGTTTGTGTTTAGGGATTCTTTGAGTGTTTTTTGGTGGGGGGAACAGTGTCAAGTCTCGAATCGGAGTGGTCAAAGTTAACTTGCGTCGAAAGGTGCTGTTTTTAGGACTTTGAAACAGTGTTCATTCTTTTGTAAAGAGAGGTGCCTTGAATGGTCTGGTAGTTCACTATCTGATTGGGGATGCTGCCCACCGTAAATGGTTTCTTACGTCGGGAGAAGGGTTGGGGTGTTTTCACTTAATGAAAGCTTATGCTACTCGGGAACTTGAAGGTTTGAAGGTGGGAACTTATCGGATTCTATTGGACATGTTTGGAGATTTAATATATGGGATTTCGGATGGTTGGTGGAGGCAAAGGAGTTTGAGATATTTTGGTTTTAACTGCTGGAGTCTCGATGCTCATCTATCTTTCTTTCAGCTTTGGTGTTGGCAGGGTTGTGTTTTCTGGCTTCTTTGTGGTGTTAAGTTACGTGTATTCTTGGTGGCATTCTTTAGCTGATGTTCACAGACTCTTATTCTAGTTGTGATGGATTCTTTTTCCATTTTTTGTGCTTATGCTGTAGGACTGTTTAGTTTCCATTGCTTATTGCCTCTTCTCTTCATATTTATAGAGTTTCTCTTGGTTATGGAAATGTAAGTTTCTCAAGTCTTGTTGAAAGTGAGCCTTTATTAAGTGCTATTTGCAATTTATATAATTTCTTGAGTGGGTGTACATTTGGAATGGAAGATGTAAATTTCTTGTCTCAATGCTTTCGTCTCTTGGGATCTTCAGCTGTTCAGCTTCCAGCAAAACTGTCTACTTTTATCTCTTATATTGCGAATTTGGAACTGTCGTTACTCTGATTGCTGTGTCGACCCCAAGAGATCTCTCCTTTCAAAGAATAGAATAATTTCTTTGAGTTTCATTAGACTTTTTCTGTTTTACTCTAATTGCTCTCTCGACCCGTACATATATCCCCTCTCAAATGAGAGAAAATCTAAAGCTATCTACATCATTCTTACTGTAGGTATCCACTAATCTGAGAAGAATGGGAAGTGCTGGTACTGATAAAATTCCCATAGTCGACGAGTCTGTTGCTGCAGAAGCAACCATTGAAATTAAGATAAAAACATTGGACTCCCAGACATATACTATGAGAGTGGATAAACAGGTAATTTCTCTGCTTCCTCTGGGCTGTGTGGCTCATGTCTTTTTGGTATGTGCCTGCTTAGCTTTTTGCAATTTTCATCCAATTCATAGGTTCATGGTACTTCTAGTAAGCTTGTTAACAAGCGGCACGTGACTTTCCTGCTTATTAAATACATTTCTCTTTTCATCGCTTCATAAGGACTCGAAATTGTGATTTGGATATTTATGTGGTGAAGTGGACAATAATTAGGATCCCAGATTTTGCTTTTGAGTATATATGCACTTGTTGTGTGAAATAGACAGGAATAGTACCCTGACCCTGGAAAATACTAGCAAGAGGATGAGTTAGATGAATTTGACTTCCATACCTGCCATCTTTACCATACATTATGGCTGTGTTTCTCTCAAGCGTGCCCTATCTTTTGCCCTTATAAAAAATTCCCTTCAGCAGGCTCTTAGGTCAAAACAGATGGATAATTGGATAAAGAATTTTAAAAGCATATCTCACGAGCAATTAGATGGTTGCTCTACAGAAAAATTTCCCTATTTGCTAATTTTCTTGCAAGCAAAAATATTGCATGTTGTCCAGCCTGTTTCTTCTTCATTCTTCGTTTAATGCGCCCTACTTGCATCCTGCATTATAGTCTCATCAGTGGTTTTTCTCATACTCATTTTGTAGGCAACGTTACGTTTTCAAAGTCTATATCTTGTATGTGAACCTCTTTTTGTGGAAGTCCTGTATTTCAGCTCACCTTTTCTTTTTCCTTTAATGTTCTACAGATGCCTGTTCCTGCTTTGAAAGAGCAGATTGCTTCACTAACTGGTGTTCTCTCTGAACAACAACGTCTAATATGTCGTGGAAAAGTTTTGAAGGATGATCAACTACTGTCTGCCTACCGTATCCTTCTTCTCAAAGCTTCTTTTGTTGTTCAATGGTATAATGTAGGAAAAAGAAAATCTAGTTAATAAAGATGAAAAAAGTGTTGTAAGACTTCTCTGTTGTGCTTTGATGATTAGCAAATAAAGTATATGTGTTTAATTGAGGCGGATTGGAGTTTATGGTGCTTTTTTGGTGAGTGGTTGGCTTCTGTTGAAAGAGCTTCTAGGAGAGGGTGCAACCCAAAGTTCTAAGAACTTTTGCTGTTAGTCCCTGCACATTAACTAATATTATGTTGTTTCATAATACTTGTTGAGAGTTCTAGAAAAGCTAGACCTCTGTAGATCATATATTCCTCCTGATTGGTCCGACAAAGAGATTAATCTCCTAGTCATTTCTTGCTTGGAGGCACTAAATTTCTGTGAAGATTCGAGCACGAAAGACATTGAAAGGCTCACTAAGCAGAAAAAATATCAATTGGGTTCACTGGCTTATTTGAATCAGGGCTGTGATTGACTTAGTTTATATTTCATTCATGCCAGTGGAACAGTTTATATATAGCTAGTTTTGACAATTTTCTGGACAACATATTAAATTACTGATCAACAGTTTTATTAGATATGTTTACTTAACATGTGTTAGATGTTGAGGATGGTCACACCTTGCATCTGGTGGTGAGGCAACCTGTTCCACCATCATCGGAGGGCTTCCCCAGCTATCCAGGTTTCTTTATAATCCGTGTTCCGTTATTCGCGGACTTACGTGTTCCATTTGTAGCTTCCTTTTTTTTTTTCCAGTGCCAAATATTGCAGCCCTAATTAATTATTTAGCCTTCTTAGAATGTTTGGATGGTGTAACATGAGCTTATCTTAATGTAGTTTGAATCATCGAATATGAAACTTTGAACTATGTGTGTAAAAGAATGGTAAAATATTGTGAATAAGCACTTGGTCCCTTATTAGATGTGCACGTGGATACCTTGTGGTAATTTAGTTTCACTTGTGTATATCGAAATTGTGCTTGCTTAGTTATGATTGCATGTATGTGGAGTTAGCACAAATGTTCTTCATAGTTGGAAACAACGATACTAGGACAGCGTCTTTGTTTCTGTCTTGTCTCTTTTACTATCTGTTTTCTATCACTTCTGTTGTTAACTACTTTTCAATTTGTCAGAAGAAATGTTCGATGATGCTAGGAAGTAATTTTGCAATAGAACAATTGGTGCTTTTGTCATTAGAAAACAGAGGTCCCTTGTGGTGTGCATCTTATTATTGACGTGCTACTATGAAAGTAGAACCTCTGCACTTCATTAGCACCATCACTTTGGACCTTGTCAATGTTTACACTTTTATGAACTTTGCTGAGGCCACTCCAGCTTCTGTGATGCACTTTCGCAGCATGTTTTAATTATTTGTCTGTTAATCGTTATAAGATTGACAGCTGCCTATCAATGCTGCAGCCACTGATCCTGCTTCAGGTGCAAGCCATGGTCACAGCAGTCATGGTTCCCCAGGTGTTGTGATAGAAACCTTCAGTGTCCCTGATCAAGGAGATGTTCCCCCTGAAATCAGTAGGGTGAGGACTGCAACTCAAAGTTGAAATTTTGGCTTGTTTCTTGCAGTTTCTGTGGTTTGATTATGACAAGCTTTTCCTCTTTCTCTTATCTGATCTTTTGGGCCAGATTGTCTCTGCTGTTCTTGGTTCTCTTGGATTTTCAAATATCGGAACTGGCAGTGACGGGATT
Source organism: Turnera subulata (assembly GCA_028386065.3). Taxonomy (NCBI): domain Eukaryota; kingdom Viridiplantae; phylum Streptophyta; class Magnoliopsida; order Malpighiales; family Passifloraceae; genus Turnera; species Turnera subulata. The sequence continues at coordinate 14,612 of JAKUCV010003651.1, forward strand.
GAAGTTTCCAGGGTATGTCTTTATTTCAAACTTCAGATAACTGATGAATCACAGGTTCAAATTGACAACTTAGAATAATGGATCAAATTTAATGTTTTTGAAGCTGTGCTACTCAGATTCTGTTGTGGACGGTTAGAGTTTGTTATAGCTCCATGTAGCAGGCATTCTAAATTTCAGTTTTGGGGAGGTGATGGATCAGATTTTAAAGGGTTGGCATTTTTGAGCATTGGTACTTGCAAACAGCCATTCTTTTATTGGATGGAAATCCGTAGACTGGTTAGTTCTAGTTTATGTTAGAGTGCTCAGGATTGAGAAAAAGCTAAACAAAGAGACAAGATCCAACCATTTTTAATTTGGAGGAGAGCCTTACACATCACCCAATAAAAACCTAACGCGTATATTATTTCAATTTTCCCTTTTGTATGTGATGCTACCAGTCTGAGAACAGCTTGTACCTGTTCTTTCCCTTTCTCTTGCTTCTTCAAAACTCATTTCATATTTATTTGTATTCTGTTGTCATATCTGTCTGAGAAATGGAGCAGCCATGACTATTGCCATGTGCCAGTTATCAACTTTAAGGGAGTCATTTTCATTAGCTATGTTGGGAGTGAGACACATATTCTGCTCCTGGACCTGTGTCATGTTATATCAATAGAGATGCTTGGGGCAGAAGTGGCGAGTTGAAGTAGCATTGTTTCGATTTCTGATAATGGCTCATAATCTATATGAGTATACTTGATTATTTGCTAGTGGAGATGTGACTAAATGTTTGTAAAGATCCATAGATTACTAATTTATTCATTCTCTCTGGTTGTGATCGATCTTGAAGGAGCGTGGCCAGCAAAGAATGTCAGCTGCTGGTGGGATAGTAGATGCAGAAACTCTGCAGCCTGAACAAGCTGGCATGAGGAGTCACTCTGACAGATCCCAAAGTGCATTTGGACTGCCTACTGGAGTTTCCATGGGTTCTCCTCATCCTCCTGTAAGTTGGGAGCCTTTTTTTTCTTTCCAGTTGGATATATGCTGTAGTATCTGTTTATTATTCATCTTTTAACTATTCTGAATTTCTCTTGTTTTTTTTTTTTATAGTGAATTACTCTTGTTATTGCAGGTTATTCCTGATTCCTTAACAACATTGACACAGTATCTGAGTCAGTTGAAGCGTGAATTTGATGCAATTGGTCAGTTTTTCCTGTGATTTGAACTCATGTGTTCCCAGTCTTTTGTCAAAATGTTAATTGCTATATGTTTGTTGATATGTTTGTCATGATTGTGATGGCAGGCAGAACTGGGGAAAATAATGCTCCAGCTGATGCCACTGAGAGGAATGAGCAAAGGGATTCTACTTCAACTTCACAGCAATCAACTGTACAGCAGAGGCTTCCAACTCCGGCATCCTTAGCGGAAGTGATGCTGTCTACTAGACAATTCCTTGTTGAACAAGTTGCAGAATGCTTACTGGTGCGTTGTTTACTCTGTTATCTATGTTTTATTGTTCCATTATTTGTATATTATCTTTCAGATAGTTTCCTTACTATTGAAGTTTGATAATTTAAGGGTTATAGGTTTCTGGTTACCCTTTTGCAGTTCTCTTCATGTTTAATCCTTTCTTTTAAGGGTAGTTTAATTATCTAGAGTTTTGCAAATTTACTCAAGCAAGCAAAATGCATCATCTCTTTCTCGTTCCTTTTGACTTTTGGCAGCAACTTGCGGGACAACTAGAGAGTCAAGCACATATTACCGATCCTCAAGTACGGTCAAGATATCAGTCTACTGCTTCGAGAGCTGGGCTGCAACTTCATAATTTAGGTGCGTTTCTTCTGGAGCTAGGGCGTGCAACTATGACAGCGCGACTTGGTCAAGCACCGGTAAGATCATTCTGGTTTCTCACATGGCATTTTGTCATTTCTGTTGTCTGGTGGGCAATGTGCATAAATTCTTTTTCTTTTCTTGGTACAGACTGAGGCCGTGGTTAATGCCGGTCCTGCTGTCTTTGTTAACCCATCTGGTCCTAATCCACTTATGGTCCAGGTTGTGATCTTGCCTTTGCAGAAATTTCTTTTTGTACACTGGAGTTATTTTCTTCTTCTAATGATTTCTGTACCTGCAGCCTCTTCCCTTTCAAACTGGATCTACCTTTGGCACCATTCCTTCAGGATCAATGCAAAGTGGAACAGGTCTGGTTAGTGGAATTGGCGGTGGCTTTCTTCCAAGGCGTATTGATATACAAATAAGGAGAGGTGCTTTTAAATTTTCCATTAGAACTTAACGAATTGGAATATATATGTTTTGCGACTTTGCAAGTACTAATCAACTGATATCTTATCAAAGGTTCATCAACAGTTGCATCCAATAATACCCGTGATGAAAATGTTCCGACTCAACAGCCTTCTGGGCAGCGAAACCAGACCACAGGTTCTGGTGTAGAGAACCTGGTTAATCAATTGGCTTCAAGGATTTCGGAGGGTTCATCTTTTCCTGGGGAGTCTGGAGTAAGGATGGTACCTATAAGAACCACCATGGTTGCAGCAGTTCCTAGTGCATTCAGTCGCCTTTCTTCTGAATCTTCAGGTAATTCTATAGGGTTGTACTATCCTGTTGTCGGAAGATTTCTATCTCCTGGACATGTGAATGGTGGGCGAGGATCTCGGGCATCTGGTGAGCATCAGCCCTCTGGCAACACCCCCTCTGCCAACACTGCAGAGCAGCAATCGACAGCTGAACCTGCTGGACAACGACAGAATGGTGAGGCACTGCATAAGAAATGCTACTATGAGAATGGAACAGTTCTAATATCATTTTTTGATAACTGCTGTTCTAATATCATTAACAACGTGTTATCAAGTTTTGAACTTATGGCTTAGACTTCCCTTCTGTTGGTGGTGGTGTTTTATCTTATACGGTGTAATGGCATGGGCTATCTTTTCTTTGCACGAGCCTCCGCTCTTGTCTGCATTAAACAGTCAAGTGTTTATGCAGTAATCTTTTAGCTTATAGAGAGATCATTTTAGAGTTAAGTTCACTCTTTCATCATTACTGAAAAAAGAGCGTTAAAAATGCTTGACATATTTTTTAGGGTTTATATGTTTTTTTCCTATACTGCAAAATGCCTAATGTTGCTTTGATCCTGTTAGGTATACTGCACATTTTAGTAGATATGAAAACTTTAATTGGAAAATGAACCTGCTAATGTGCAATCATGTTGGTGATAGTCGTTTATTTTTATGCCAGACACCTTTTAGGAAAATTTCTTTATATTGGATGTGTTTCGTCACCCTACTTGTGCTTTTGGACTTTCTTAGAAAGGCTTCTATTGTCAATGACAAAATTGGAGGCTCTCTGACAGAAATGTGTGGAACATCTCACCAAGTATATTTAATTGCCTTGATTGTACATTGGATTAATATTTGCTGATATGCGTCATGAATAAGAGAAGCATCGATTTCAACTGTTTGCAGTTTGTTGAGCAATACTGTTAAACTCTTGCAGGGTCATCTCCAACGTCAAACTCAAGACAAGAGCCTACTGTAACCCGTAGTATAAATATCAACATCCTGTCTGCTGGTGGAACCCAAAATAACCAAGAATCTGAGAGACAGGGCACCGGTAGTGTTTTGCAGCTTCTGAGGGCCCTCTTTCCTGGTGGGGAAATCCACGTGGAGGATGCCAACTCGCAAGGAACTCCTACCAGTACTGTCCCTGAGAATGCAGGCGCTTCAACTGCTTCTGTGGAGACAGAGTCAAGGGCCACTGATGAAGGGATATTTTTGTCTAATTTGCTCCGTGAGATCTTGCCCTTAGTATCTCAAAATGGAGGTGCTGAAACAAATTCTGGAGAAGCACATCCCATTGAACAAGCCAACGGTGAAGGCTCTACCAGCCAGGTATTCCTTATTATTGCTCTTTCATGGTCACGGCTACCTCTACTGAATGTGCCTTCACATTCTTGATGACTTGCTTACATTTTCACTTGCAGATTGGGTTTAAAAAAATAAGCTATATATTCTTGCAGAAATATGCATAAGCAAAGGGCTAAGCTGTGATATTTTGCAGGCTGACAATTCTAATGCTGGGACGTCCCGTAGCAGTAGTGATACAGATCCAAACCCTCAAAGTCCAAAACGTCGAAAGGTATGGCTATTCAACAAATCCGTTTCTTTTCCTTTCTCGAATATTATATCGTTCTCATCCAGCTGGTTGTATGCAATCTTTAACTAGGCTTAGTGAATTTATTGCAATCAATCAGTTTGGTATCATCGTAACAGTTGTATTCCTGAATCATGTAATTTTTACCAATAACTTTAAAAAAAGAAGGGTCATGTTGCAAACATAATCCATTTAAGATTGTCTTCCATGATGTTTGAGGAGATGCTACTCATAAGCCTTGCTGAAAAGTATTGCCAATCTTGCGCGTGTATCTACTCGAAATTCTGTGTTTTATGATTTCAAATTTTGTTTAGTAATCAATGGAGAATGAACAATGCATTGAATCACTACTCTCGCTAGTCTGCAATCTTGCATATTCGTTGCAAAAACTACAGATAGAAAAGAGATCTTACCTATTTGGCAACATAGAAGATTGACTGAGACGTGTATATGTGTTCTTTTGGCTTTAATGCAGATTGAGTGATTTTTTTTGAGGAGAAAGTAAAGCGACCAAAGGCCAGCTATGGATGGTGCATTTCTTCTACAGGTGAATAGTGGATTGTTTTCTTGCTCTATGTCAAGTGTAGGGTATCCTCTTTTTTGTTTGCTGCAAAAGGGATGGTTTCAAATTCTCTTTTCTTGTATAATTACAGTTTTCCATCATAGTAGTCAGTTGGATTTCATCTGTGTAGGATCTACAAGCTTTGAAATAATGAAATATTTATTTATAATCGCATCTTATGCCTTAAGATGCTATTATTTTTCGCAATTGTCTCATTTTACGCTCCTCGATATTCAAGCTTATTTAAATTTTAAAATGGTAAGTACCTTTTTTTCTTGGGGAAAAATAGGCCAATTATTGGTGAACAGGGAGATGAAGTCCTGCGGCTAAAAGTAAAATTTTAAAATAATATAGAGGCTTACTTTTTTTTTTTTTCTTTTCCCAAGGAACAACGGTGAGGAGATTTCAATGTCATGAAAGATTAATGAATTGGTATGAATAAATTTTTGCTATTAATTTCGGTAACCAGTTTCCTTAAGAACCTAAGGCCACATCGATGAATTCACCAATCACCATCACCAACTTCATCATCAATGATTGCTTGGAGAAGCACTGGAAACTGGAAAGACATTATGGTGAAGGATTTAGGCCTAACACAAAGCACCCGGTAAGGAACTTGAGGTCATCATCACATATCTTGGCCAAATACATTCCCGTACGAATAGCTAGATTTTGGATGTCGCGTTACATTAGTTGATTGGTTGGAGTTGCTGTAGCTTAATTAATAAATCTCGAGCTTGAATTTTTACAACATGACACTTTTACGATCAGGATTGTCAACCTTTATGATCTCTATCATGTTTTAATCTCAATTACTTTGTGCAATGTAGAAATTAACTCTAAATCTAAGGCCAAAAGGAAAAAAAATTAGATCTTTCTCTACATTGTTAGCAACTCATCACCATTAGTGTAGCGCTTAAAGAAATTTTCTTGCTTCTCAAAGGGAAGAAATGAAACACAAATGAATGTGTAGCCAGCCATCAAGTAATTCTATTTTCTCCCATCAAGTCTTCTCACACACTTTTGAATGGCAGTTGTTTTTTTTTTTGAACGTCGGGGTATTTTATTTCATCACTGCAAATCCTTAGAAATTACATTGAAAAAGTCACTTGGCAGCTGACAGAAGGCAGAACTAGCGCTCAAGTGCTGTCTAGCGTTTTTTGCTAAGAGATCTGCAGCTCTGTTTGCAGTCCTATTTGCATAACGAAAGATGACATTGGCAAAAGATCCCAGCAACTTCTTGATGTTAGTAACAATGGAGGCTATACCCCAATCGACTTGAGCATCCTTGCACTTCTCCAGAACTGATACAAGATTCTTAGAGTCAGATTCTACAATAATATTCTTCAGGTTCAATCCTATGGCCATCTTAACACCGTAGAAGACGCCCCAGGCCTCTCCAACACTTGCAGAATCGCCTCGACAGATGACTTGACTTGTATCAACGACCATACCGAACTCATTTCGGATTACGATGCCTAGCCCGATGGGAGAGGTTGCATTCAAGAAGGATGCATCCGTATTGATCTTATACCAACCTGATGGTGGCAAAGACCAAGAGGAGAGTGAAACATCATGGCGGGGGGATGTGGGTGGCTCTGATCGTCGCAGCTGAAGCTGCTCTAACGACAATCTGTACGCCTTTTGTGCAGTATCTACAGGACTGACAAGAGTATTTCCCAAGACTGCTGCATTTCTGGACTTCCATATCTCCCAAAGAAGATAGGCAACATGCACCGAAAAGTGTTCTTGATTTTGAGAAGAAAACAAAGCCATTTCAGACCACCAGGATCTGATGTCAGTGAGACAACCCTCGTATGGCCGATATCCAATAGGGCTCGCCAGCCAACATGCTCTCGCATGATCACAAAGCAGGAGAGCATGCTCCACAGTTTCAGGAAAAGAACCACATAGAGGGCACATAGGGGTCAGACTAATATTTCGTCTATGTAGACCTGCCATGGTGGAGATGCCGTAGTTGAAAACTCGCCAGAGGAAATTCTGAATCCGAGGGCCTATTTTCAGCTTCCAAAGATGCTTCCAGTTTAAACCATCATCATTAGCATGCATAGCTGTTCCTTCCCAGTGTAACTGCGCTAAGCGATTATAGCAGGATTTGACAGAGAAAATACCAGACTTTGTGAAGTGCCATACTAGAGTGTCTGGAGTGGTCACATCGCCAAGAGGGATGGGCAGGATAGATTGTATATCAGCCTCAGAAAATAAAGAGGCCAGCTTTGGCACATCCCAGGAAGATGTGCCAGGTAGGACAAGGTCAGAAACCAAAAAAACATCACAAACTGGTGGCTTTGGCGAAGTGACTTTGAAGTTGCATGCAGAAGGCACCCAAGGGTCACACCATACACGAGCCAGAGAGCCATTCATTATATTCCAACGGAGACCATGTGAAAGTGCTTCGCTTCCCTCGAGGAGGCTGCGCCACCCCCACGATGGGCTCCCTCCAAGCCTTGCCTCAAAGAAGGTGGTGTTGGGGTAGTAAATGCCCTTCAGAACTTGAACCCATAATTGGTTTGGGGTTTGTAGCATTCGCCAACACTGTTTTGCAAGGAGGGCTTTGTTGAAAAGATGCAGGTCTCGAAAGCCCAAACCGCCATCACATTTCGGTCTTGTAATCTTCTCCCAACAAACCCAATGTATCGAACCACCTTCTTTTTTATTATTCCACCAGAAGCGGCGAATCTTTTTGTGCACTTCGTCAATAAAACCCAAAGGGAGTTTAAAACAAGACATGACATACACTGGGATTGCAGAGATGACAGCCTTTATAAGGATTTCTCGACCTGCCTGGTTCAAAAATTTCTGCTTCCAGGAGTGCACTTTCCCATCAATTTTCTTCATAAGAGATGATAATGCATCAGCTTTGGACCGTCCCCAGATAGTCGGCAATCCGAGATATTTCTCTGCCCTCCTTGACTCCGGAATGCCTAAGAGATTGACAATTTCTTCCCGCAATGAGGAGGGAACATTTTTGCCAAAGATGATTGCAGATTTTTCCAGATTTGAATGGCAGTTGTTGAGAGGGGTTGGTTGGGGCTTTCTAGATTTCCATTATGTCCGAATTATGGTAGTAGTGTACATTTAAGTGCGAAATTGACTTTCGCGCCAAAGCCTGTAATAATTGGTTGCATACATCTTTTTTCTTCTTCTTCTTCTTCAGTAAACTTAGTTTGGATGCTCATTTGTCACCATCCCAGGTGTGAACCATGTCGCTCCTGTGTGTGTTTCAAGTTTGTTTGTTTATGCAGCGATTTTCTCCTGCCGAAATACTTAAAAAAGAAGGGTTAAATTAATGTCCCAATCACATAATGTGATATTTTTCCAGTCTATGTGAGGCGCCTAATACGACAGGTCACAGGTGCACTAAATTCTTGGTGGACCAAATGTGTGCTGCGTCACTCCACTAAGATGCCCAATAAGATTCCTCCCCCCTCGGATATCAATTATAATTACTATTGGAGTGGTCTTTTCTCAAAAACATTGAAAGGTACTGGAAATATCAAAAACCATGTATAATATCTCAACAGAATTTTCCTGTCTCTTCTAGGAAGGATGTAGATAGTTTCGGTTAAAGAGTGTTAGGTCCTTCCAAGTTTTTGCTGGGAATTTTCTTGTGTTACTTTTTGTTCTCAATTTCTCTTTAGGCCTTTTAAAATAAAAAGTTTTGTAGGTTAAGGAATACTGGAAAGGAAATATATTAATAGCACTTGAGAAAATACTATTTCCAAAGGATAACATTTCTGGTCCTTACTAGTGGATAGTGCTGAGATTTACTATATTGGAGACAAAAACATTATCTTTGTTTATTGTACTGTTTTGAATAGGATGCTTCGGTTTGAAGTAATGAGGCATTCCATGAAAAATCTACACATAATAATGTCTGAATCAGCGAATGACGGAATCATGAGGGAAAAGTTTGTGATTTTGTGCATAACAATAGTCAATTTTTTTTTTGTAATAAAAAAGATACTTTAGTTATTTTGGGGTAATTTTGAACAAGACTAATTAAGATTTAAGATATAGATTCTTTTCCTTTAGAATTGCGGAAAGGCATCATGATAGCTCAAGAAAAGCACCTTCCTTCTCATGGGTCTTTGACCATTTTGGCATCAACGGCTGAGACTTTGGCACATAGAACAAAGATATTTTACAAAAAAAAGAAAGAAAAATGGTGGATCCACTACCTTTTGTAGAAAGCAAAAGGGGGGAAAAAAAAAAAATCTGAAGTCATAGTCTCGCTGCTTGCATCACGTTTTCCCATTTATATGAGAAATGCCTTGTATTTCACATCTCAAAAAATGGCCAATCTCGCTTTCGTATCTCTTTGTCAGCCATTATTATTACCATGAAAACAAAATCAATTCAACCCCCACGATGCAACTTGTCATTAAGGAATAAAGTTAGTGTTTTATTTAAGTTATTATCACTTTCCACTGTTAATTTATTTGGCTGGCAGGTAACTTGGTTTCAATCACGATCACTAACAACCTTCATGTACATACATCTATAATTTGATGCAAGAATATAGTCGGTCAATGTGATTGATGCTAAGAATAAAAGAAAAGATATTGACCCTTGTTTCAGCCATTGAAAACAATGACTCCTTTCCTTCCTTTTTTTTTTTTTATTAAAAAACCCATTATCGAAATGTTAATATCAACTCCAAAATATATATTTTAGTTACCATACCTGATTTTTTCTGAAGTCAGTTAAGCAACAAAACCGACACAACATGAGATTATTACATCTGATTTTTTTTTTTTATTTTTTTATGACCGACTTATAAGTCAAGCTTTCTTCATGGTAATAATAAATTAATGAAGCCAGAGCTTGGAAAAATTCTCACAAGAGTGACTGATTTTCAGCCACGCTTTCATACAAAAATCTGCAAATTTAACGTCTCCTGTATACTCCACCTCTCTCTTCAACCACCACTATTTAGTATAGTTGCATTGGTGTTTTTGTCTTGGTATTTTATCTCGACATATTCCCACAGAATCTTCCTCTCCAATCCATATTTTTCTTCCTTTTGATTCTCTCTCGCTTTCTCTCTGCCTCTATTTTGTGTGTCACTTTGGATACCCTGAATTTTGTAAGTTGCTGCAAAAAGAAACCAACCAAAAAGACCAAGTCTTTTCATCAAAGAACCATAATTGTAGTAATCTACAGCCATGTGTGTTAAGGATGCAGACCAGGCTAGCAAAGAAGAGGATCAGGAGACCCTTGGCAGTAGCAATAGCAACAACCATAATAATAACAAGAAGAAGCAGCAGGAGCAGCAGCAGGCTTCTTGGCCTTTGCATTGTGAGGTCTTGCATAATACCCAGATGGAGGGTTGGACTCAAGACTCTGCTTTGATCAGTTCCAGTGATGTGATTAGCTTTGACAACTCCTTTCCTGTAAGGATTCTATTTCTTTCTTATTGCAGCTGGTGCTGCTGGTTTTTTCAGTTTTTCTTTGCTTTGTACTTCTCTGTACTTGTGTTGGATTATAATATTTGATTACTTGTCTGGTTATACTTCTTTTCGTTTTGTTCAACTACTCTGGTAATAATTGAGTGATAGCCAACATGTTTACATTTGAGATATAACTATGAGAGTGAAAATACTGTTTTCTTTGTTTTTTTTTTTCTTTGCAGTTTCTGTAAGTAACCATTGATGAAGGGCTTTGTCAGTCCTTTTTTGATGCATATGCAGTTTGTATGGATGTTGATCGGCTGGGCCATTCCATTTATAGTAACAGAACAGGGTGCAAAGTTTCTGCCCCTGATATGAGTAACCATCACTTGATCGCTTTTACTACACAGCTAGACTATGCAATTTTTTTAATGCTCTTCAATTAAATTCTATGAGTGGAGCATAGTTCCTTCATTCTATAAATATCTATACTTATGGTCCTTCATCATTTCCTTGGAAGTACACCTTTTTGATGTAGGAATGATTATGCTTTCTTAATTGGCTAATCCTAATGTCCTTGTCCCCCACTGCTTGAAGATTTAGGACTGCCCGAGACATTGTTAAGTCTGTGTTTTAAGCTTCTTAAAAGACAATTGCTACAGTAGTAGAGCTATTGGATATAGTCTTTTTGAACTCTGGAAACAGTGCAAGACTCCTGCATTTGTCCGCAAATTTGACCCTTGATCATAAGGATATTCTCATCGTATTGAATTCTTTTGCTGCACGGTACAATTCTTTCTTGTCCGGCTGTAAAAATCCTTCAATACTACTGAACTAATGATACTTGCTCTCTTACCTGTGTAGCAGTCTTTGCTTCCCCGGGATTTGCCATTATCTCAGCTTAAAGATAGAAAATCCTTTCTTTAGCCATTACTTTCCAGTTAGGCAATACCATATGTCTTTCTTTTGTAAATAGCCTAGGGAGGATTAGGTCTCCAAGGTAAGCCAACTCATTGTGAAAGATGACAAGATCATGTTAGAATGGATTGTAAAAAGGAATGCCTATAAGAAACTTCAGCTTAGGAATGAGTGTCATTGTTGGCTTGAAAGAAAATAAGGTTGTACTCGAGATCTTCTTTGTCGGTCTAGCTCTATTACGAAGGAACAAAATATTTTCTTTTTTGTATTGACTAAAAGAATGTAGGTTTAGCAGGGGCCTTTAGGGGATGATGAAGCTCTTTCTTCTCAGGAAACCAACTTCCCAAGTAGTTTTTTGAGAAACTCATCCAGAATCTGATTTGTGGGTTTTATAAGTCCTGAGTTTGGCTTAATTGCATGTTATTATATGATCATATGGTGATTGCTCCTTCGTGGCTGGCCTTGAAGTTTATAGTCTGCTGTTATTCTAAAATAAACTTTAGATAATTTTCAATCGTTTTATTGTTCATTTTACTTTCAGAAATTGCATACCTCCCCTGGAAGATTGCATATGTATTTGCTTGAGGAATATGTTTCCTTTAGATTTTTACTAAAGATACTTACTGTCCTACATATAGATCTCTTATGTGCTTTATATATTCCTCATTTCAGCTTGGAAGCATTTGTGAGGATAGAGTAGTCACGGAGAGTAAGGAGAACCTGCCAACAAGTTTTGTTCCTGTGCTTCGCTCGGGGGAGTTTTCTGATATAGGGCGTCGGCCTTATATGGAAGACACACACACTTGCATTAGTGACTTGGCTAAAGAGTTTGGTTATAACTTCCTCTGCGAGGAGACTGTTTCTTTATATGGTGTAAGTTCTTCGGCCTCCATGAATAAAACTTCTGATTCTTGCAGTGATTTCCTTCGAATTGCTTTTATTTGTGTTTTCTGCTTGATTAGGAAGAAAGTCCAACTTTGCCGTGTACACTATAAGTATAGTACGTATCAACCTTGATCAAATGTCTAACAAGGAAGTCAAGAAAAATGTCTAACAAGGAAGTCAAGAAGCTGTTCTTGAAAGTTGTTTCCCCACTGGCATTTCTTAAAACATAATTAGAAACAAAAATAACATTCTAATATAAGCACAGGAATATCCCATTCTGGGTTTTGGCAAACTGAGATTTATGTGGTTCATGAAAACAGGTATTTGATGGGCACGGTGGAGAAAGTGCAGCAATTTTTGTCCGTGACCATTTGCCAAGACTCATTCTTGATCATCTGCCAAGAGTGATCGTTGAGGATGCTGATTTCCCTACTAAGATTGGGAAAGTGGTCACTAAGTCATTCATTGAGACTGATGTTGCCTTTGCAAATTCTTGCTCCCTTGAGTCGTCCCTTTCTTCTGGCACTACAGCACTTACTGCAATGATATATGGGAGGTAACAACTTTCCATCCTCTGCTGATGCATTGGAGCCCCATTTTCCTTTTGTTTTACCAATATGTAACTTTCTTGTCCATCTCATCCCTTTTACTTCATTTCCACTTTTCATTCCATCTTAAGCTACACAAGAATCATGAATCAACTGTGGCCATTTAAAGGTGAATGAAGCCCAAGTGCTGCTTTTCCTCAGATAAGCTCAATCACAGAAATGAAGAAACTAAGCAAGGGAAAAATTATCATGCACAACCTGCTAGTAGCCATATTGTTCTTGAAATTTAAAAAATCACGAGAACTTGCAATGAGAAATCCAAATGTATGGGAAACTTCTGGTTGTCCTACCTGTTTCTGCATTTGTTTTTACATCTATTACCACGATGCGCTGCCTAAGGCTTTGCTATAATCTTTCCCAGGTCATTGCTTGTGGCAAATGTCGGTGATTGCCGAGCAGTATTGTCACGGAATGGAGTGGCTATAGAAATGTCAGAAGATCACAGGCCTTGTTGCAACAAAGAAAGGACTCGAGTTGAGTCATTGGGTGGATACATTGATGATGGCTATCTGAATGGTCAGCTGGGTGTCACTCGGGCTCTAGGTGATTGGCACCTTGAAGGGATGAAGGAACCAGGTGAAACTGGTGGCCCTTTGAGTGCTGAACCAGAACTTAGATCCATTATGCTGACCGAGGAAGACGAGTTCTTGATCATTGGAAGTGATGGTATATGGGATGTCTTTTCCAACCAAAATGCAGTAGATTTTGCTCGGAGGAGACTTCAAGATCACAATGATGTGGAGCTCTGCTGCAAAGAAATGGTAGAGGAAGCAATAAAAAGGCAAGCAACTGACAACCTGACAGTTGTGATTGTGAGCTTTCACTTGGAGCCACCTCCTCAAATAGTGGTGCAGAGGGCTAAAGAAAAGCGGACCATTTCCCTGGAGGGGTTTCAAAGCCTCAGATGTCTTTTAGAAGGTAACGCCTAAAAATAGACAAAAGTTTTTCCTGAGTCGGTTAAAGGCAGAATCTGTCCAGTCCAATAATTATTATAGCAGAACAGTACATATATAGATTGGTTTATGTCTCAAGTTTTGTTTTTGTAGACTGTACATAAATTGATCGAGAAGCAGAAACTTTTCTGCCATTCTTTTGCGTCTATCATTGTTGCGTCACACAGATTACAAGTAAATGGATGTAAAGACGCATAAAGTATGAAAGACTAAACATTGGAACCATAATTGCGATGTTCTCTATTGAATTCCATGTTCTCTCTAGCTTTTTTGATGGGCTGTGGCCAGAGTATCGATGTAAGTTTGAAGATACAATAGAATATGAGCAAAGATTACAACTAAGGACATCAAGCTAGGCAGAATCTGAACCCCATAGAATGGAGAGCAGTACTACATCTTTTGATCAGTCAAGGTTTGTATATACAAAAAAAATTTATGGTTATCAGTGGATAAAGAATGTGACAGTCATATACAAAAGTACAGCATGTTTATAATATAAAAGCTCTTCCTCTATCTGCTCTTCCTATAGAGATCGGTGAATCTAGTGTGGTACAAAAAATTACAACAGAGAATTCACTGCATGAATGAGCAGTGCTGCCATCACAAAACCATTACCCCCTGTTCAGCTTTTCTTTAATCTCAGTTCTGGCAATACGGATCAAGAACAAACTCGCACAGAAAACAGACACAATGAGCATAAAAAAGACACTGTTCCATCCTCTTGTGGAGATATAACCAGCCAAAAGTGGTCCAAGAGCTGCCCCAACAGAACCAGTGCCATCTATGATAGCAGTCACAGTCGCCAAGGCACGAGAATTTCCCTTAATCATGTCCTGGGTGCCAAGATCAGCTGCAACAGCTGTAGTAATTAGTGCGTACGGGCCATTCACGAGCAAGCCAGAAGCAAACATCAAACCAACATTAGTGATCATGGATAAGCTTCCATAAATGCGGTACAAAATAAGAGCCGGGATTGATAGTAGCAAGAATAAGACGGAAGTTACTGCACGAGCTTCAATCATATCTGATATAAATCCTGCCAATATTCCGCCAAAGACTCCACCAATATCAAATATTGTAGAAAGAATACCAGCACTTTTGTGGGACAAATGGATGCCTGCTACATCTGTACATCCAACAAAAACTTATGATCAAATATACAGAATCCGACTACGTTCAAAACAGCCCCACACACATTTCCAACAGAAACTATATTTCTGGGACATTAAAGTTATTCTTAGCAAATATCATAAAAATGCAAAAGGTAAAAGAAATCTCAAAGTAGGATACAGTTAGTTCAGCAAGTATATAGATAAGATAGTTCCAAAAGGAAACATGATATAACTTCCTACTAATTATGTTACAACAACCACTCCCGGAAGTACGGATTGGAGGATGAGGCATTAGTACACTGACTCGCATGGAAACTTGGCAAAAACCAGTAATTCTGCTCTAGACTATGGAAGAAGATCAATAATGCAGACAGAAGCGCTAACCTGTGTGCCTTATGTAGAAGGGCAACCAATATAGGAAAGTGTATGCCACTAGCTTCGAGAAGAAGAGACAGAAAGCAAATGGCGCTACACCAGGTAATCTCCAAGCTTCCACAAATCCGATTGCAGGTGCCGGGGAATCCGAATTCTTCGCCCCAACAATCCCTGCTTCCTCTGATTCAGTTTTCTCTAAAGTATCTGCCCCAAGAAGCCCTGCTTCCTCTGATTCAGTTTTCTCTGCATTCTCCACCCTTGCCACTGAAACACCCAGCTCAATTTCCTTCCCTATTGCTTCAAATCCCATACCTTCAGGACTAACAACAAGAAACAAGAACACCAAAACACCAACCAAAATCACCAGGATCCCAGGCACAACAAACGACCATCCCCACCCAAATTCCAAAACCCCTGAAGCCACAACCGATCCAATAATGTTCCCCACCGATGTATGTGAATTCCACACCCCCATTATCAGCCCTCTCTTCGCCTTCCCAAACCAATTCCCAACCACAGCCACCACACAAGGCCATCCTATGGACTGAAACAAACCACATAAAATCTGCACACCCACAAAATAACTGAACAAATGCACATTAAACCAATACCCTAACCCAAAAACAACGGTCAAAACACCACTACCCATCATCCCAAAGACAAGGAACAGCCTCAAATCAATCCTATCACCAATATGTCCAGCAAAATACATTCCTATCGAGTAAAACGACAGGAAAGCAAGATCAAGTTCCCCTAGCCGGTGTGTGCCTTCGGGGCCATTGAATGGGGCCCAACCAGCATCCATTGAGCTTGAATTGGACTGCGCCGATGCCAATTCTGCTTCGGTCATTGAAGAATTCAGCTTGATTGTAGGGCCAAGCACGCTCTTGACGATGCTCGGGGGTTTTCTCGAGGCATGGAATGAAGCATAAGCGAGGAAGGTGATGATTAGGACAGTGAATTGGTGGAAAGATAGGGTTTTGTTTGGGGGTTTAAGAGATGGGAAGAGGTTAAGGCCTGGAGGTAGGGTTAGGGTTCTGGATTGCATTGTGGGTGGCTGATACCCACGATTTATGGTGCCTATAGGATGCTATTGCATCTGCAATCTGTTATTGCAAAAGACTCAAACTTTACAGATATTATTGACACAGAGAGCAAGTAACGTTTAGGTTTATGGTCTGAAATGTGTTTGATCGGGAAAATTTGTGTGAATATCAATTCTAATACATAGAGTGATCAAACAGAGAGCAGAGACAGAGAAAGGCTTTAGAAGATAACCAAAGAATGAGCAGCAAAAATATGTGAATGATGATGAGATTTAGGACAGACCTCAGGTCTTTGTTTCGTATCCAACTAGGTACAGGTCAACAAGTTTGATCTGGATTTCATGACCGGTCAACGGCTAGATCTCAGGCATCAAAGTCTTGATGCTTAAACTTCAGCTTGAAGCGTTTGTTTTCCAATTGTACCCTGCAGAAAGTTTTGCCGGGAAGGTCTCTTGTAATGAAAGGTTTCAATTTTGTTTCATTTTTGGTCTGTGTATTATATATAGGTAGGTAACAATAACATCCACGGTGCGTCCACAATTCTACGTAAGAAAGAAACAAATAAAGCAAGTACAAGGTTATTGACGCTCTTAAGAGTAAAAATAGAATAATACCAATAAGAAAGTGCGGGCGACACACTGCGATATTGAAGTAAACCTAATCTATTTGCAAAACAATGCACCCAACAAAGAACAAAAGAATAAAAAACGAATGGTAATTGGAGGAAACAAAATTGTTGCCCGCTTTTTGCCACTTTCTGCCAGGATTCACTGTAAGTTATTAGAGGACTTTGTTTGGGGGCCTAAACCGTGGTGCGCAGCGCACAAACAGGAACACCAGGCAAAGGTGGTCTCCTGGACATTCTCATTCACGTCATGGCCTAATAGATAGATAACCAAAGCTTACAGTTAAAATTTGCCTGCATACAAATGATTCCAAAATTTTGAACCGCCGGTCAACAGGATACCTCAACTTGTTACATCAATTATCTTTTACCAGGACATGATTGTAGTGCATACATCAACTATTTCTAAGAGTATTCAAAAGAAAACATCTAAACATGTCAATTCTCTCAATCACAGCAATATGAGCAACACGATCCAACCCAGCAATGCTCCGTATCAGCCGCTCAGGAGTGCACATCCAAGCAGGTACAATCTCATAATCTCATTTCCATGACGCCATGAACAAAAGGCAAAGACTATTGAATGAACTGATTCTCAACCGTTTGCTGGGCGAGCTCGGCAACCATAGCCTCATCAAAGAACTTGTTGATGCTCACATCTTCACTCATTCCCTGCCAAAGGAAGTCCAATTAGTTAGGTCTTATATCTATCAACCCTCAGACACAACATATTTGAAGCACAACACCACATGCTGGGAGAAAGATAGAGAGAGAAGTGGCCAAACCTTGCGACGCCTAGTCTTCACCATAAATTCACGAGCAAGGTGCTGGATCGGTGCAGGCTCAAGTGGCTTCAAAACTATGCTCTTGTCAAGAGGATCTCCGGGGACAATAGCCCAGTGATCAAACACCGAGAGGCAAAATGCTTGTCCTTGAGTATGGTACCTCAAGTCTGTCTCAAAACCAAAGGACTCTATGACAGGTAAGAACGCCTGAAATACATTTGTCACAATAAAAACACCAATCAGCCCAAAAAGTAAAGTATGCATCGGTTGTGCATCAAGCATTCTCATACAGGCCACAAGACCTCAACCACCCGATAATTATTTGTACAAGTTACTACTATGTTGTCCTAGTAACAAAGGCCACGATATTTTGAATAGCTTAGTGAGATTAACTTTTGATAATGATAACAGCTGCAAAAGATATGCATCAACCACGGTATGGTTAATAGCTTTAGATGGGGTGTGTTTTACCTAACAGTGCCATAAACTTCCAAAATTCAAAGTCTGGCAGTCACTAGCAATTTGTACAGTCATAAACCTCAATAAGCAACTATTTGAGTAAATACCTTAACAATATAAGCAGGAGTCCCCGGCTGAGGAACATCTGATGTAATATGTCCACGTCTTCGAGACACCACCGTATAGATGGCAGTGAGACAGTCTATTGGGGTTTGTATCTGTAATAACGTCAAAACTAAGCAAAATCAGAAAAGAACTTACCACAATCAATTAACAACTGTTAGCAAAGAACATAAAGAATACTTTTCTGCTTAAGCTTTCCATTTACTTATCTTCTTGTTTCGGAGAAAACAAAAAACCTCACCAAATTTAAACAATCCCCAAATCTACAGTTATCAAATTATCACACAATCAGTTAGCATTTACCTCCACATAGTACACTGGCTCCATAAGCCGTGGGGTTGCCATTAGGAAAGCAGAGTAGGCCACACGACGAGCTGTGGGAATGATCTGACCAGATCCACGATGCAGTGGTTCAGGTGCAATCCGTGCATCAACAATTTTGAACTTGACATTTCTCATTGGCTCATCACAGAGTGGTCCTTCTCGCGCACCCCACTGGAAACTGTCCAGAGCAATAAGAAGTTTAAAAATGCAAACAACATACTACAGAGAGCAGAAAAAAAGAATAGTAGCAGTAGTTTCCTTTACCCTTGAACAATAGAATCCTTAACAGCTCCCAACAGACCCTTGTCCACTTCAGTGGGAAGTGTGTCATCCAACAAAATATTAGGTCCCTGCATGTACCAAAGTTTCACAATGAAAACATCAGTTACACATGCCATCTAACATGGATCAATCCATAGAGGTTTTGCCACAGTGGCAGAAATAGAATCAGATTAAAGATTGTGACTTTAAGAAAAGCAGAAGAGAAAGCAACTGTGTTAAGCACCTAGATTATACCTGCTTATCAGGACCAAATGCCCATATAGATCGAGCTGCAAGCAAATCCCATCCATATTTTGACCTGAAGAAGTCACCAAGAACTCTCCGGTTCCAATCAATGCTCACAACATCATTTTCAATGTCTTGTGCGAGCCCGTTTTCCAATGGTTCTGCAATCTAGCGATGAAGAAAGATTAATGACATAACTATAGAAAAAAAAACTTTTGGCAGTAATGTGCACATGAGACATCCAGAGTAAAGAGTAGGACATAGTGAGTTTTGTCGATACTCAGCACTAAGCAACACCAAATCAACAAAACAAAAGTCGCAGGCATCCTTACCATAGTTATTTTGTTCTTCTTGTTCGGTGTTTCAGCAAAACATTTCAGCGATGAAGACTCCACCACAGTCTCACAGAATGAGACTACTGGGTCAGCAACCTATATCACATATGAAGCATCAGAAGCAATAAGTCCCAGAAAACAGTAAGCACATTGACATAAGTAAAAGCCCAAGTGCAAGGATACAGTAAGCATCTAAAAGAAGGAGAACGTACTTTGACTTCTACTTCAGAGTAAAGTTCCCTAAGGTCCTTCATAATAGAATCCAAGTAGAGCTCCCCAGTGCCAAGAATAGTATGCTCCCCAGACTCTTCAACTTTAGTAATGGCTAGTGGATAGCTTTTACTGATCTTCCTAAGACCCTCTACCATCTTAGGCAACTCACTTGGATTAAGAGGCTCCGTAGCTGTTTTAACTACTGGAAGAGTATTGAACTGCAGAGGGCGGAATATGTAGATATCTTCATCATTGTAGTTCACATTACATAGAGTTGCAGTTTTCATAATTGAAGCATCCACCCCTTCAATAAGAACCCAAGAACCAGGAGGCGCCATGCTTATGGGCAGCCTATAGCGAGCTTGATATACCCACAGTTTTGTAACTTCTTTAACGGTCATGTCCTCCTCATCTTCAGGTGAATAGCCTTCTCCCAATACTTTTACAGTCTGTCCAGTCATAATTTTACCACTATAAACTCGGCCAAAAGCATCAAAAGAACTACAATCTGACTTCGGATACAGTTTGGTTACATTAACCATCAAGGGGCCAGCAGGATCACAGTCTACCATTGCTTGGTAAATTGTACTATCTTTGGGTCCAGTATATATGTGATCAACCTTTCTGGAAGCAGCATCCTTAGCTGAAGGAATATGTCGGACCAGCATGTCGGTGAAGCCTGAAGCTGATCCAAATACTTGGCTACATGCTAGTCTGAGCAAAGGCCTAACGTTCAGCTTATATGCTGCATTTGGCAATACAACACCAAACTCGGAAAGTGTAGCCTCCACACTCTTCTTGTGCTCACCAATGACTTGGCTGTAAATTTTGTATAGCGGTTCGAGCACAAACTGGACAAACGATCTTTCCCCTCCACCAGCAGGTGGTTTCTTCCTAAAAACCCTCCCCTCTCGATGATAGTACATATCTCCCCAGAGACGAGATGCAAACTTATCCGCATCAAAAGCGATGCCATGGAGTTTGAGATAAAGTTTGGCAAAAGATTGCAAAGTGAACGACCACCCTGCGGTAGCACTTGCGAAACAAACATTTCCAGCAACAGGATCTATGACTTGGACACTTCCAGCAGTCGAGGTGGCAGAAGATATGTGATGATTAATGACTTCTATAGTATGTCTTAGCTTATGATAAGCATCCTTTGGTGGTAATTTAAGTTCTGTTATCAGCCTGTCAACCTTCAAAACAGAAACAAATCAGTGAAACTTCAGTAAACTGTCAAAGATAGATGAATTCTAATGGAAGAATCAAATGGGATAAGGGGGATTACCTTGTTGATGACAACTACTATAGGTAATTGCTCCTGGATAGCATGGCGAATGGCTCTCTCTGTGTTTACCTAACATTGGCAGAATATAGCAATTACCATACCAGGAAGGAACCATATCTACAGACAGTTATTCAGCAAATCATAACTCTACAAAGTAAATTCAGAAAGGATACGCAGACAAAGTATTCACCTAACAGTGACAGAATTTGGCAATTACCATACCAGGAAGTTACCGTATTTACAGGTAGATACTCAGCAAATCATAAAATAACATAAATTCAGAAGCATATGCAGTCAAACAGGCCAAAGAAACTGAAAACCAACATATATATCTGCGATAGAAATCAATAAAAGAGATTGACCGACAATATACTTACCATCACTCCTTCAGCAGCATCCACGACCAACACTGCACCATCAGCAAGCCTGAGAGCAGCAGTCATTTCGTCAGAGAAGTTGACATGGCCAGGGGTGTCCATGATGTTGCAAAGAAAAGATTTGGAGTTGCTATCCTCGAGAACAAGCGACATAGGAACAGCCTTAATGGATATCCTTCTTTCCTGCTCATCAATTCTAGTATCGGTGTATCTCATGTGCTTCTCACTGTTAGTATCAAACGTGGATATATGATGCGTCTGCTCAACCAACATATCCATGAAAACAGTCTTCCCATGCTGTAGGTGACCCACAAGGGCAACATTACGAACCAGAGCAGGATTCGACATGAGACCAATAAGAAACTGGCTCGAAACGTAGGTGGACGAATCCTTGACCCCAACTTCAAACTTGATGTTTCTAACCGGTTTAATTATGGGCTGCTCAAGAGGCAGCTCATCCTCATCCATGACCAGTGTTTCCACATCTTCACCGTACACCTCTTCCGCAGTGGGATAGTACTTCTTGTCCTCTGCCAGGACAATCTGGTTGTCCATATCGACATCACTGGGCGCAGCAAGCCATCCGTTAGAAGCATTACCCATCTCCTCACCATCAGAGGCCGCCTGGTCCTCGTGGGGCTTTTCAGGAAGATCCTCATCTTCTTCCTCTCCGTCGCTCTCTTGGTCGGATTCAATTTCAGGACCAATATAGTTCCCGAATTCATCATACAAATTGTCATCCATTTTATTTCAAATTCTGCCAACTAGTGTAAACCGAATTAGTAAAACCAGAATTTTCAACTAGTCACCTAAATCACAAACCAAACTAAAAACTACAACAATAATGAGAAAAACCTAGATGATTCCAAACAGGAACTGACAACGCAAACAAACCCAGCCAGAGACGGTGAAATCCATAATGCATCGATTCCTTAAGAACAAAAAATTGAAGCAAACCAATCCCTACCCAAATTTGTACTCAACTAAAGGAACCAAACCCTAACCATTAAAAGCCCAAAAAACGAAAGAATGGCAGCTAGAGTAGACACACAAACAAAAAACGATTCAAAATAAGAACTGGCCGTAGTGAATAGCAGCTATAAGAGAGAGAGGGAGAGGGGCATAAAGGGAAGAAGAAGGTACCTGAAGAGTGAGTGAAGCAGCAACTAAGGGAGGGGAGGCAACACTAGCCGAAGAAAAAAGAAAAAAACAGTAAGGGTTTTAGAGAGGAAACGAGGGAGGGAGGTTCTTGAAGGAGGGAGAAGAGTTGGTGTTTTGTGGCACCAGAGTGAAAGACAAGTCGGTTCTTTGGGTCTTGTTGTTATTGGTTTTATATCATTTGGGCTGCTTTTGGGCCTGTTACCGACATAAGGACCAAATTATATGTATGTTTCTTGGCGATGGGCCTTATTGCCAAATTTCTGAATATTCCAACAAAAGTCTTAAACGAATTGTTTTTGTGGGGAGATGAAATCCATTGATAAATTGTTTTCTAAAATAAAAAGTTTCCACGTAATTAACGTGAATAAAATTGAAATTTGTTGGGAATTTCCTTTTTGAGAATCTTCATTTGTATTCTTTACTACCCAAAATTTCAACTTTTTTTTTTATTGTTAGTTCAGCATGATGGGTCGAATCGATAAAACATTGGTAAAATTATAAGGCAAAACTTTAGAAAGGTTCGGGCTAAGAATTTTGACTAAGAGGAACCTCTACCGAGTGGCCTTCAATAATATTTTGTATGCTGTTCTATATAATAAAGTTAAAAATATTATAATCAATAACTAAACTTATTAGATTTGGATTTTCTCATATTTTTCAATTCAATGGACAATATTAATTTTTCAAAGCATGAGCGAATTATTCCTAAAGAAAGGCTCACAAAATTTGTGGTTAATGATACTAAAGTACATAACTTGCACAGGAAAGCCTTGTAAAAAATCTCATATAATATGTAATGAAGGGAGTGTCTCCGATATATTCCCAATCCCTTACTATCAAAAAAATATTCCCAATCCCTGAAGCACCATAGAATTTGCCGTGTAACATATATTATATTCTCATTTTCATCTTCGATTTTTTTTTCCTTTTTAACAAAACTTGTCAAATCAAATCTACACCTGCCATTCAACTTTATTTGTTTGGAAAATCCGCTGTGTCCCATAATTTCTTGAGTGTCGCATAATTTCTTAATGATTTAATGATGCTTTCGCTTTTTTCTTTTTTTGTTCGAAATGATGATGCACGCTTTGGCTTGGTTGTAGTTCTTTCCGGAACTAAGTATATTTATTAGACATGCAACAGATGGATTATTTAGCTATATAACTTATAAGATGATTATTATTCATTACAATGATATAGGGAGCAGACCACATTTACAGTACAAGGCAAAAGTACAGTACATGAGGGAGCCGAGCTAGATTACATGGAAGACATTGAAGGAAAGCACGTAATAGTTACAGCAAACGAAAGACTACTACACCACGCGCAACACTAATTATATTATACATTGTAACCCTCCTTCTACATGGAGATATTAATTAGATATCTGGAAGTCGGCTATGATCCTGATTCCTGTCATCGCATCTTCATCACGGGTGTCCTCGGTTATGCGGGGCTGCCGGCTTGTGTGGCTCGGGAGGGCCTGGTGGAGGTGCATCATGTGGAGCACCCGGTGGAGGCTCGTGGTGATGATGATGAGGTGGTGCTGGTTCGTGTGGTGGGGGATGAGGTGCCTGTGGGTGGTGGTGGTGGTGAGGCTCAGCTGGTGGCGGATGAGGTGCTGGTGGGTGGTGGCGAGGATCAGCTGGTGGTGGGTTATGCATCTTTGCCTTCCTTTATGAGTGACTCTCTAAGCAACCAAAGTAAACAATACTTTGCTCGATATATATGCATGTATTGCCATAACAAAGAACGTGAATTTATAGATGAAAGTACCTTGCAGAAACTGCTTAATGTGCCAGGTTTGCTTTGCTTACCAACAAGTCAAACCTACAAGTTTTTTATTTGGTAGATATACACTACCTAACATCCATCCATTCATCTAGATGGTTGATGAAAAAAGAGGGCACGAGACATTGAGTTTTCTAGCTATCTATTTCCATTTATCAACAACACCATATCAAAGCCTTAGACATGAAGATAACCGACCATCTGTTAATCAAACATCATCTTGGTATAACATAACGGTGCTTTTTTGTGACGTCTGACGTCGCATGCTACAAATAGTAATACAAATAACCTCGACATACATACAATTAGCTGAAAATAAATAACAAAAGAAAAACCTGACTTGAAGCTCGTAACATAAGCAACTCCTACCAAAATTTGTGAAATTCAGTGCAGAGTCAGCACACCATCTTTGCAGAATGGCTGCAGTCGGTCACAAATCTTTTCACGCTCTTCTTTACTCAATGAAATGTCTGCACGCCATAAATGCCAGGGATGGTGGACGCTAAATTCTGGGTTGATGACCAGCCGCTCTAAGACAGTGGTGTGTGTCAGCAAATAAATGACACACACAATTTCGCTTGGAGTCCCATGAAACCCAGCCATAACAACTCGCTTTAGACGTTTATGGACATATTCTTTCACCCCTGCCTTCTCTTCTTCCAAATCTGGACTCTCAGCCTGCTGAGAGTAGTAACAAAAAGAAAAAATAAGGACACTTATGCAAAAGTTGAAATTTTCTTTTTTAAGAGCAGATTGAGCATATCCCATGAGACAGAAACAGCCAAAGATCCATATAGAAAAGAGAATGACAAACTCTTTGAGATTAGAGAAAGCTGTGCTCACCCTAAATTCCAGCTTTTGAAGGCAGGGAAAGGCTCTGAAAAGGCGATTCATATTCAAAATACCAAATTGTGATGCTTCATCATGAATGAGACATAATTCTTTAACCTTGCGGAAATTGGCAGTTCTTAGAAGCGGGTGTTTGACCTGCAAAGAAAGACACCTATTGTCATTAACAAGGCTTTGCTAGAAAAATACAAAAAGGAGGAAGACAACAAAATTTTAGCCCTGATATATTTTACTGGTTCACGCACCAATTTGGTAAAACCACTGATTGCCAAAGACTGCAGTGCAGGACAATGCTTTGGAAGGTGATACAAAATCCAAGACAGTTCATTTGTTGTCGCCCCAAAACTAAGCCGCTTTAAGTTAGGAGCTCTTCTTAACGCGAAAGGAAAGATATAATAATTACGGACACATTGAAAACTAACAAGATTCATATTCGAAATCTCAACTAACTCTACCCCTGCAGAGGACATAAGCATGAAATTCTCAAGCTGAGTTAACGAGCTAAGGCTGAGTTTTCCAGGAAGGGTGCATCTCTCAAATGTCAAAGTTTTGAGGGTAAGCAAACAAGTGAACATGCCGTGCAGATCATATCGTGCTAAATTAGAGCAGACCACAGTGAGGGTCTGAAGGCATCTGAATTGATCGGGGGAATATTGTCCCAAGAGGCAAGCAACCAAGCGCAAACTCTTTAGATTGGATTTTGAGCCTTCAAAGTTTGGAAGCTGAAAGACATATTTTCCTTCAGTTAGTGCACCACACCAATCAACGGCACAGCGAATATCGAGGCAATCCATTTCATCACAGTACAAGCCAAGAGAGAGCTCCTCGCCACCCATTCCAATGGCAAAACTGATCCATCGATCAATACCATCGGTGGAGTTGCTCCCCAAACAGAAACGGACCTTAAAAGACCGCAAATTTCTGCCCTGGTAAGACCTTAGAACCTGATCAACTGCTCTGATGAATTTGCCCTCGTATTGTCGACAATCACAAGATCCCGGCAACACATGACTGTGGGGAGCTAAGAACATGATAGACCGATCAAATACTAGGTCGGGCCTTGTAAAGCAGATGAGGTTCCATCTGTGCGACAACATGCTAGCTCTGACAGAATCCAATAAGGTTAATTTCCCAATAATCAGAAGAAGAACATCATCTGGCAGCTGACTAATCAAGTCCTGCGCCATGATTTCACACAGCGACTGATGCACGCAACAACCAAAAAAAAAAAGAAAAAAAGTTAATAAATGAGGAAAAATAGTGTTATAGACTAAAACCTGAACTGGTTTAAAGATGGAAACTTTGATTGAAAATAATAGCACCTGAGATGCTGGTTTAAGACGCTTCCAGACTCCCGGCCAGAATTTCTGAAATTTATGAGGATAAAAGATTAGGGCAAGGAGGAGTTAGTTAAAAGACCAAAACCATAACTGAAACCAGAAAAACATATGGAGATGTAGTCTAAACTCAACCAAACAGAACAAGGTTTTGTAATTTTAATAGGCAGCCAAGGGATTGCATAAAAGCTTGTTCTTTACCGGGACCATCACCAACCAAAACACTAATAAAATAAATAGTAGAAATAAAATTGAAAGAATTGTTCATAAATTAGTGGCAAGCAATGGAGAAACTGCATAAAGAATCGTTCTTTACTACTTATGTGATTACGAAGGAGATTGGAAGATATAAGCAATTACCCGGATACGTGGAGGAAGAGGAGGAGAAGAGGAGTCGGTTTCTGATAGATCCCCTTGCTCCCACATTGGAATTCGCCAAGACTTGGTAACAGACAGAGGGCTAACACAACCAGAGCCGAGACAACGCCGGCCGCTCAAGGAGACTGTAGCTTTCTCTCGTAGTGCAATGGAGGGACAGGGGAACCCCGGTGGTCAAGTACAGTACTAGCTATTTAGAATCTCCTCCTGGCTAGTTCTGTCTCCAATCCAGTTTCCGAGCCGTTGTTTTTTTTTGGCAGTCATATAATTGGTCACCAGTTTTTTTCAGTATAGATAGGTCATGAGTTTAGTTTTCCAGATCGTAAACGTATGTAGTAGAAAAGCATATACATTCATACTCCCGAGCAATACTAATAAAAATAAACTCATATACAGTCAATATATGCATCTATGTATTCACATAGCCAGAGATAGTGATCCATAGATGCAAAATAGTTGCAGAAACTGCTTATTTAATTTCCCAGGTTTGATTTACGTACCAATCGATTCATCTACAACACCAACAACTTAAACTATGCCTATTAACTGTAAAAAGAATTAAAATTTGTTGGCTTTTCAGCTCAAAACATCGATGTTGAGGATTGTAACATCGATGTTTTGAGGATTCGGGAATTCAAGCAATTTGGCAGAACTCCTAGAACATCGATGTTTGAATCAAAACATCGATGTTTTCTGGAATATTCCCAGAATTCTGCAGAACTTCAAGAACACTAAAATAAGGCTCTCTAATTCTGATTCTCTCTTCTCAATTCATAAAACTCTCTTAATTTATTGAAACACTCTTGATTATGGAAGAGAAAAATCAATTTTCTCTACACTTTTACAATGCTGCAGCAACTCACTTATATAGACCAAAAGAGTCCACTAACATAGAAACTAGTGCACTTAGCATGACTGAAAACACTGCATAAGCATGCTCACTCTAACCTAAGAAGCATGTTACTTAACCTGACACTAGATAGAGAATAACACTAAAAAACACAAGAGCATAACAAACTAAGAGGAAACCAACAACATGCAATAACATACGCATGCAACTTTTGCTTTTTTCCACAAAAATGCCAACTCATTAACTCAACACTAAAACTGGACTCTTCACAAACTCTAAGACAAGCTGATCAATTCCAACAAAATTAAAAAAAGAACTACTTATGTTTGTTAACAGGATAAGAAGGGAACTAGAGGAAGAACCATGAAGGAAAGGTTTCCTATAGCAGGAAAAACCAAAGTATACATATGGCCAATCTCTGCTAGGACTAGGAAAAGAAAAGAAGAAACAGGATAAGAAGGGAACTAGAGGAAGAACCATGTTATCTGAATCTGCCATCCTTGTTCGTTACTGCTAGCAAGAAGCTGGTGAATGGTGATTGTGGAGAATCTCCTTCTCCGACAAAAGCTGAACTCATCCCACTATCAGAGGAAATCATCAATCAAGATTACATGAGAACGTGTTTTCCTCTTCCTTCAAGGTTTCCAAGCCAAAAGTTATGGTGTCTTAAACGTAAGAAAACATGTGCCAACATACGCATATTACATGAGCGATTGATTGATTACATATATAAATAACCATAAAAAGACAAAACAATTTAGCATCCATAAATCAACTCTTCTTTAGCTAAATCTAAGAACTTCAATGCACAACCAGCACACCATCTTTGGAGAATTGCACCGGCCGTAAATTTCTGCACATTTGAAGGAAAGCTTTCCCTTCCTTTCACATCCTCTACTCTTAAAAACATAACAGTAGCAGAGTTGATTCTCCCCAAAAGCAAGAAATCAAACATGATAAAACTAAAACATCAAAATAACATAAGCAAAAGAAGCATTAGTTGAGGTGTAACAAAAAGAAAACAAATTTTGAGCACATTACAGATAGATTTAATTTAAGTATGACAAAAGGACAACTTTCAATCTTTTGATAACCAAAAGCAAAACTATTTGAGGTCTACAAAAAACAAAGTTTCACTTAAAGATAAATGTATTGCAAGCACATTACAGATTATTTAATTTAAAGTTTGACAATCTTGAAGCTTTTCTTATGATGCTTGCCGCATGTTACAAACACAAATAACCTCGACATACAATTAAATTAAATGGGAATAGTTGGCCAAAAAAACAACTTCGAGCTCATAATGTAAGTACTTCTACCAAAATTTGTTCATGGTCAGCACAACATCTTTGCAGAATGGCAGCAGTCGTTCACAAATCTTTTGATGGTCTCCTTTATTCCATGCCTTCCATGGATTCCACGAATACCAGGGATCCCGGACGTCAATTTCTGGGTTGATGATCACCCGCTCTAAGACAATGGTGTGCGTAAGCAAATAAATGACGTACTCAATTTCGCTCGAAGTGCCACGGAACCCAAGAAAAACAACTTGCTTCAGATGTTTATGGACATATTCATTGGTCTCTGCCTTTCCTTCTTCCAAATCTGGAAGCGTGAGCACCGGTTGTAGTAAGTAAAAAAATAAGGGCACTTATCCAAAAGTTGACCATGCAAAAGAGAAGGGACAAGAAAATTAATTGGTAGCAATTTTTCATCAGTCTTCTCTTATTCTCATTACAACCAGGACAGAAATCACAGGCCATAAACAGACACATTGCCTGAATCACTAAGTTTTTTTTTTTTTTTTTTTGATGAATAAGCGATTTTATTGCAAAGATAGTAGAGTTACATCTCAGCTAACATAGCTCGGTTGATAAAGGGCGGGGCTAAGTCCAGCCATCTTTGCTCTACGTGATAATTAGCAGCACTTCTAGAGAGGATATGTGCTACTTTGTTACAATTACGTGGGGTGTAAGAGCATTTGAAAAAATCAAAAGATCGAGCTAATAGCAAGATGTCATCTAAGATAACCGATTTGTATGATAGATCAGGAACACTGGTCTTCATAGATTGGAAGAGGATTTGTGAGTCGGTCTTGGCCAAGACGTGCTGAACATCCAGGTGGTGGGCCAGTAGAAGGCCATCTCTCATTGCAAGGAATTCCATTAGAAGAGGGTCAGTTTGGCCCGTGTATTGTGACACACCCGCGGCAACGAAGCAGTTTCGGGCTGTTCTGATTATGAAGCCTGTACCTCCTTTGTCTTGAATTGGGAAAATGGCACCATCAGTGTTCAAAGTGTAGTAGCTTTGTGGAAGGCAACCAAGGTGGGTGTTTGTCTGTGGAGAAAGGGGTTGACTTAAGGCTGGCCGCCGTTTCCCTGCCTCCAAGAATTCTCGCCAGTAATCATGCGCAACGTGGGCTGTATCTTCTGGGCTCCTACATCTTTGTTTTAACCTCAGCTGGTTTCGGTTATTCCAGATGCTCCATGCCGTAGTAAGGAGCAAACCAAAACGTTCTTGGTTTAGGTGCTGGTGCATCTTCCATAACCAGTCCAAAGGGCTCAATACAAGGTCCCCGTGATCAATGAAGATGGAGCTATTCGACCAGGTAGTCCTCGCGTGAGAGCAGCCGAGTATGGCATGGGTGGTGGACTCCGAATCATCACAAATGGGGCAACATGGTGCTGGTATAATATGTCTTTTATAAAGATTGCCCGCTGTTGGCAAGCATTCCCGTGCTAGTCTCCATGCAAAATGCTTGACTTTGTTTGGTGCATGAGAGTGCCATAGCTTCTTCCATAGAGGGCCAAGGGCTGGCTGCGTAGACGATGAGGATGGTCTATTTTGTGTGACCTGTTCGTCAAAAGTTACAGCAATATGGTAGGCACTTTTGACTGTAAAGATACCTGATGGAGTGTGGAACCATTGCCATCTGTCCTGGGCATCGGGATTAATAGAGAGGGGAATTTTGAGTATTTCCTGGGCATCCAGAGGGTGTGCAGAGGCCCGCACCAGTGCTTCATTCCATCTAGGGGGGGATCCAATCATCAATGAGTTAACCGTGGAGTTTGTCATGGCCGGGGAAGGTCTCTGTATAAGTGTGAAGGTCCATGGTCGAGGGATCCATGGGGCGGCAAGATTAGTGGTCTGTCCATTTCCAATACGCCGAAGCAAGCCTCGTCTCAGAAGCTCACGTCCGTGTAGAATACTTC
This sequence comes from Turnera subulata, assembly GCA_028386065.3. Classification (NCBI taxonomy): domain Eukaryota; kingdom Viridiplantae; phylum Streptophyta; class Magnoliopsida; order Malpighiales; family Passifloraceae; genus Turnera; species Turnera subulata. The sequence continues at coordinate 45,245 of JAKUCV010003651.1, forward strand.
TCCAAAGGTATGAGGGTCGTGAGCCCATACCGGAGTCAAGGAAACATGTGTTTGGGAAGTACTTCTCCTTTAGCACCCTCGCACATAAAGATTCAGGTTCAGTTATGAGCCTCCACCCAAGTTTGGAGAGTAGGGCCTGGTTGAAAAGCCTCAGGTCTCGAAATCCTAGCCCACCGTTGGTTTTTGATTTGCACAGTTCACTCCATCGTAGCCAGTGAATTTTGTTTGAATCAGCATTCTGACCCCACCAAAAGCGTGCCATCATGCCATTAACTTCATCACAGAACTTTTTTGGAAGCTTGAACACTGACATTGCATACGAGGGGATGGCCTGCGCGACTGCCTTTAGTAAAATCTCCTTGCCTGCACGGGATAAAAGGTTTCCCTTCCAACTTTGTAATCGGTTCCAGATTCGGGCCTTTATGTCTTTAAAGACAGTGGACTTGGCCCTTCCTAACTGAGGGGGCAAACCGAGGTACTTCAAATGATTTGCCTCTTCCATGATGCCCAGGTGGCGCTTGATATCAGCTTTCAAGGTGTCAGGACAGGAGTTGCTGAATTGAATGGAAGATTTGTGGAGGTTAACCTTCTGGCCAGAGACTGTTTCAAACTGCCTAAGAACACCTGCTATACCCTGAGCACCAGCAATTGTTGCTTTTGCAAAAATGATGCAGTCATCTGCAAATAGGAGATGTGATATGACCGGGCCATTGGGGCTTGCTGCATATCCTTCAAAAATCCCCCTTCCTTCCGCCTCCTTTAGCATCAAGCTTAACCCCTGGGCACAGAGAAGAAAGAGGTAAGGGGAGAGGGGATCCCCTTGCCTCAGCCCTCTCGATGGCTTGATAAATCCCACTTTTTTTCCATTTAAGAGAATCGAGAAGGTGACAGAAGAAATGCATAGCATTATTAGCCGAATCCAACCATCATCAAAACCCATCTTGCTCATAATCTTTTTAAGAAAAAGCCATTCAACTCTGTCAAAAGCTTTCGCCATATCTAGTTTTATTGCCATAAGGTTTTCCCCTCCTGACTTCTTCAACGATAGAGTGTGCAGCATTTCGAAAGAGATGATGATGTTGTCAGTGATTAAGCGCCCAGGAATGAAAGCACTCTGGGCTTCAGAGATGATTGGCGATAGAACAACTTTGAGTCTGTTGGCTAGGACCTTCGACAAAATCCTGTAAAGTACATTGCAAAGAGAAATAGGCCGCAACTGTTGCATTCTGTCCGGGGCTGGAACTTTAGGGATCAGCACAATGTGTGTGTGATTTAACACATCCGGTATAGAACATGTACTTAATGCTTGGAGTATAGCATTAGTAACGTGTGTGCCTACAATATTCCAGTAGTATTGATAGAAATAAGGTGACATACCATCGGGTCCTGGCGATTTGTGAGGGTTCATTTGGAAGAGGGCCTTGCGAACTTCATCCGCAGTGAAGGGGGAGGTAAGGGGCCCATTGTCAACCTGTGCATCATGTCTTCCCACAAACTGCAGGTCATCATCTGGTATTGAATGAACTTGGGAGTAATATAGAGTTTTGAAATATTGGATGCATATCCGATCTATCTCTCCCGGTTCTCCGTAAAGTACACCATCTTCGTCCCATAATGCATCAATGTGGTTCTTCCTCCTTCGCTGATTTGCTTTTCTATGAAAGAAAGCAGTATTGCGATCGCCTTCCATGAGCCAACAGTTACGACTCCTTTGCTTCCATATCATCTCCTCTCGGTCTAAGAAGTCCTCCAGCTTACCTTGAAGAGTTTTCTTCAGGTCTAAGTTACATCTAGTGGGGGGTGCCCCCTGCAGGCCTGCCAGCTCCTGACGTAACTGTCTAATTGTCGTGGGTATGTTTCCGTACTTGCATCTGTTCCATCTTAGCAGTTCCACCCTGGTGTTGCCAATGGTTGAGATGATATCAGTTAGAGAGCAAACCTCTTCCATAGGAGTCCATTGGGACTCAATCACTTGGGCACATTCAGCATCCTTGGCCCAGTGTTCTTCAAAACGGAAGCATTGTCTCCTTCGCCATTTGGAGCCTACCAGATCAATCTTAATCGGCAGATGATCAGAGTGATAATCTGGAATGTGCGTGACTTTGAAGTCTGGGAACATCTGCTGCCAATCCATGGAGGAGACCGCACGATCTAGGCGGACTTGTACATTAGCGCTTCCTGCCCTCCTATTGTCCCACGTGAATGGATAACCATAGAATCCCATATCTCCCAATCCACAAAAATCTAGAGCATCTCGAAACAAATGCATCTGATGCTCCGTGCGCTCACCGAAACCTTGCATTTCCTCCCTTCGCACAACTTCGTTGAAATCACCAAAACAGAGCCATGGTAGGTCTACCATAGGCTTTAGTCTTCGAAGAAGATTCCAAGAGTGAAACCTTTCCTCCCTTACAGGGTTCCCGTAAAAGCCAGTAAGTCTCCAAGCTGGGGAGGAACGATCATGAAGAATAATATCAATGTGTCCTAAAGAGAGAGACTGCAGGTTGACTGTAATGTCATTGTGCCAAAAGAGGGCTAGGCCACCCCCTCGTCCGTGGCAATCTACCCAGACACCGTTTGAGAAACCTATAACACGCTTCAGAAAATCCATCTCGCTCCCCCTCTTTCTAGTTTCAGAGAGGAAGAGAACATCGGGACGTTCGCGCCTGACAAGGTCGCGTAAAGCTTGAACTGCTCGGGGTTTCCCGAGGCCCCGGCAGTTCCATCCAAGGCAAATCATGGCTCTCGGCGGGGCTGGATTTCACCAGCCTCCGCCGTTGATGCATCAGGTTGTGCTTCCAGAACAGTCACAGTGGGGCATATATGATTAGGTGGTGTTATGGAAAAAGGGTTTGTAGGAGATGGCGGGATAATATGGGATAGGTTAAACGGAATTTGCTCTGATAACGGTATTGGAAGAGAGGGACCAGGTGGGCTCGTGGATGATGGTTGGGTGTTCTTGTTTCTAGCCTGGGCCTTTTGGGGTGTCTTTCTGGATGGTGCTGAGCCGGTAGAGCCCAAGGAAAAAGGTTTTGTTGGGGCGGTTGGGTTTGATCCGGGTTCATGGTTGTGGGTCAAAGGTGATATGGGTTCAAGGTGTTGGGTCAGGAGAGAGGACCTTAAATTGATTGGGCTTAGAGGGTGTAGTGTCTCTAGGGCTTTTGGAGTAAGATCCGGCGGGGTTTGTTTCTTCCTTCTTGGGCTTTTGGCAGGGGATTGAGCGGGGCCTTTTCTTTTCTGGGATGGTGGTTTTGGTAGGCTACTTTCCCCAGTTGGATTTGAATTAGAGATGTCAGATTGGGTTCTCCTCAAAAGTGGTGAGTGGTAGGTTGAGGAAATATTTATTTCGTCTGGCCTCATGGGGTTCTGCTCCGCATGGGTGTTGCGCGGCATGTTACTCTGGGAGGGAATATTTGGGGGAGATCGAAGAGAAAGGTTGGTCAAGTCAAAGCCAAGAATAGAGCATAACTCTTCTAGGGCCATAGACCTCTCCCTCTCCCCTAGTGCCGTTTCCGCATGCTGTCTGCACGGGAGGGATGGGGCAGTTGCTTTTTGGGGCTTCTTTTGGGCATCACATTGCTGCCTGTCTTCGAAAAGGGCCCAAGCGCCACGTGCGGCCCTGGGAGATGGTGGTAAGCTCCTCCCTCTCCTTGGTGAACCAAAGGCACCTTCAACCTCCCTGTGCACCAAATCGGGTGTGGGGATTCTGATCTTGGACGGGTTGTGATCCGCACACATCCAGGGGCCGAACTTATTTGCCTCATATGGTTCTCGGTCGACACCATACCATCCGGTGCCATTGAAGGAGCAAATTTGCTTGAGATGACCCATTCTTCCACATTGCATGCAAAAGCGTGGAAGTCTTTCGTACCTTAGGCGGAGCCACATCGATGAGCCGTCTGGTCTGGTATTCTTGATTCCCGGCATGAGGGGTTTTTGAGTGTCCAGCCTCACCTTTATTCTCATCACATCATTATGGCATACTCCATTGTCAGCCGATAAATCCATCTCCAAGAAGATGCCTATGCATTCAGCGATGCATTGGGCATTTGACTCTTCCAACTGCTCAGGGAGTAGCCCATGGACATGTACCCAGAAATCAGAGCTGGAGAAGTCGATCTCATCCAGAGCAAGACCCACTGGCCATTCCTTGAGCACGAGATGGTTGCCATTTAACGTCCACGGTCCTCCTCTAAGAGCTTTCATTCTATCTCTCGCCTCTTCAAAAGAAAACAGGAAGGTGTTGGAGTTCACCTCCTTTACATGCAGAGCTTTCCTAGGACTCCATACCTTCTGGACAATGGAGTTTACAGTATTTAGGAGGACTGGGTAGTCTGATAGGACCCGCCCTGCCAATACAAGTGTCCGAAAGGTGCGGCCACGCTCGACGTTTTCTGTGAGTTTTAGAGTGGGAAGGGGTGTGGGTGGTTGTGTCATAGTGTAGGGTGGGTAGTAGATGAAGGGGGATGTGGTTTGGTGAGGTTTTGACGATATATGGTAGGGTTATGTCATTGTGAGATAGGGGCTATCCATCGATAAAGAGGACCCCCGGAAAGCTAGATCAGAGAAAACATACTCGTTTTCGCTCTAGCAGAAAGTTTACATTATTCTTCTGTATTCTTCTTAGGCAGATTTCATATTTCAAAGGAGGCTTTTGTCAAAGATGACGAGAAATTTATCACGATGTTCTTTTCCTTTTCATGGAGGACGAACCAAGTAGCAAATACTAGTACTAGCAAGCAATGAAGGCAGCAAGAGAATAGAAGATAGTATTGTATGGTTTGTTTTGTCACTTTATGTGCTGTGTTATGTCAAATGAGAGCTAAGTATATGCAAGCAATACATCATCACATGGGGTGCAGTTTCCCTCTTTGTTTGAAAGTTGAAAAACTGATGACCTGAATCACTAAGTTTCTAAAAGAAATTATGAGAAACATTTCCCCTACTATACCCATTTACACTATATATCACCTGTTTTTAAGCATTACACTTCACACCCTATCTTAACAGCAACCAAAAAGTTGTAAAATAAAATTGTAATCACCAAAGAATCATATCCCCAGCACGAAACATACGTAAAAACATAGCATAGTCAATGACAAGAATAAGCCTCCCACTCTTACTATCGTTTCTTTCATTGGGGACTACCGAGTTCAATTCTTTCAGCCTACCAGACCTAATTTGTAAACTAACAATATTCCTCAAAGCAAGCAATAGCACACAACGTAAGCATAATCACCTCTAACCCACATATCACTAGTACTTCATTTTGGAACATTAAAAAGTAAATAGTTCCCTTCATTTCGTTTCCAATTTTGTTTCAACAGGAACATAAAGCACATCCCACAAAACAGAAACAACCAGAGCATCCAAATAGAATACAAAAATGAGCAACTCTTTGAGACTAGGGAAAGCACCCTCACCCACAATTCCAGCTTTTTAAGGCAGGGAAAGGCTCTGAGAATGGAATTCATTTTCACAACACCAAATGGTGGCCCTTCACCAAAAATGAGACATAGTTCCGTAACCCTGCAGAAATTGGCAGTTGCGATAGGCGGCGTGTATTTGACCTGCAAAGAAAGGCACATATTGCCATTAACGAGGCTTTGCTAGAAAATACAAAAAAGCAGGAAGACAACAAAATTTTTCCCCTGTTATATTTTACTGGTTTACATACCAAGTCGGAAAAGGTACTGATGGCCAAAGACTGCAGTGCAGGACAATGCTTTTGAAGCTGAGTCAAAAAACAAGACAGTCGTTTCGCTCTCACAAGATGACGAAAATGCTGTAAGTTAGGTGCTGCTCTTAATACGAATACAAAGCCATTATTACGAACACTTTGAATGCTTACAAGATTCATATTGGAAACCCCAACTACCTTTACCCCTTCACAGGACACAATCATGAAATTCTCTATCTGAGTTAACGACTTAAGGCTGAGTTTTTCAGGCAGGGTGCATCTCTCAAATGTCAAACTTTTGAGCTGAAGCAAACAAGTGAACATGCCGTGCAGATCGTATTGTGCTAAATTAGTGCAGGCCACAGTGAGGGTCTGAAGGCATCTGAATTGATCAGGGGAATATTGTCCCAAGAGGCAACCAACCAACCGCAAACTCTTTAGATTGGCTTTTGAACCTTCAAAGTTCCGAAGCTGGAAGACATATTTTCCTTCAGTTAGTGCACCAAACGGATCAACGGGATAGGGAACACCAGGGCGATCCTTTTTGTCACAATACAAGCCAATAGAGAGCTCCTCGGCACCCATTCCAATGGCAAAACTCATCCATCGATCAATATCATCGGTGGAGTTGCTCCTCAAACAGAAACGGACCTTAAAAGACCGCAAATTTCCGCCCCGGTAAGACCTAAGAAACTGATCAACTCCTTTGACGAATTTTCCCTCATAGTCTCGACAATCACAGCCTCCAGGGTACTCAATACAACTGTCGGGAGTCAAGAACATGTTAGACCGATCAAATTCTAGGTTGGGCCTTGTAAAGCAGATGGGGTTCCATCTGTGCGACAACAAGCTAGCTCTGACAGAATCCAATAAGGTTAATTTCCCAATAATCAGATGAAGAACATCATCTGGCAGCTCACTAAGGGTGGGGGGGGGGGGGGGGGGGGGGGGGGGGGGGGGGGGGGGGGGGGGGGGGGGGGGGGGGTGGTGTGGTGTGGTGGCACACACGACTGATTTGTAATTTTAATAGGCAGGCAAGGAATTGCATAAAGCTAGTTCTTTTTCTGGGACCATCACCAATCAAAACAAAAACCATGCTCATAAAATAAATAATACAAACAACGTTGAAAGAACTGCTCATAAACTAGTGACAAGCAAGCAAGCAATTGCATAAAGAACCGTTCTTTGCTTCTGTGATTACGAAGGAGATTGAAAGCCACTATATATATGTATAAAACAATTACCCGGATACGTGGAGGAGGAGAAGAGGAGTCGTCTGATAGATCGAGTTGCTCCCACATTGTCGGCCGGAATTCGTGAAGGCTTGGTAACAGAGGGCTAATACAACCAAAGCGGACACAGCGCGCGCCGCCCTAGGTAGGAGACAGTAGCTTCCTCTGGTAGTCTAGGACAACCTATTTTTTTTAATGTTCCCTTTGCCTACTTCTGTCTCCCAATCCAGTTTCGGGCCGTTGTTCTGAGAACTAAGCACGTGGTAATAATATATAATTAAATTTTACTCTAAAATTATGATATTAATATTCAAGAAGAATTTTCAAAAAAGTTTATAAAAAATATTAAATTTAATTATTATTGTTTTTATATCACTTAGAAACCATCCAGTTGCTCTAATCTTCTTTGGAATAGAACCATGACCAAACGGTGGATAAACACCAACCGAGATCTTATTAAACAGTTGGCTATGTTTAATTATTTTTTTTGGTGAATAAAAGAAAAAATAATTAAAAATTATAATTTTTAATTATTATAAGTTTAATTATTTTTATCAGGAAATCAATTAACAAAAATTAAATTTGTCAATATTACTTGTATTGTATTTCTCCCTCAGATCAGATTTTGAGGGTCATCCAAGTCGATCTTAGTAGATAAGATTGAAGGAAGTTTAAAGGTAAGACTGTGGATAATTTTTAATATTTCAATGTACTAAAAAATTATAATTGTGAGTCTTTCGCCTATTTTTGATTAGATTTCATAGTGGATAAGTGTTCACGGTACGGATTGCACCGTGACCTTAGAACATAAATTCATAGTATTTTATACACGGATAACTGTTGCCTTCTAAACCCAACCATCTATCTCACTGCTTCTTAAGATGAAAGTCCCTGAGAGTTTGGATCGTTTTAGAGCAATAAGTTGTTGCAACTATGTGTACAAAGTTCTTTCCAAATGTCTCACAAATAGATTGAAGAGATGGCTCCCAAGTCTTATTTCCGAGACTCAGGCAGCTTTCGTTCTAGGAAGAAGCATTCTATGAGGCATAGAGAAAAAGGGAAGTACAAGAATAGTATGCTTAAACTCAATGTAAGTAAAGCATCTGATAAATTGGAGTGGAGATACTTGGAGAAGGTACTACGGTGTTTTGGTTTTGCGGAGAAATCGATTCAAATTATCATGAATTGTGTAACTACAGTCAAATTTGTTGTGATGGTAAATGGAAAAACTATAGATTTATTCCGTCCTTCAAGGGGATTAAGACAGGGGGCAGGGACTATTTATACTTGCGTCGGAGGGTTTATCCAGAAGATTGGAAAAGGGATTCCAAGAGCGCCAAATCCAAGGTTTTCGGATGAATAGATATTGCCCTCTAATTACCCACATTTTTTATGCAGATGATACTGTACTCTTCGATGAAGCCACTATTGAAGATACAAATGGACTCCTCAAGATTGTTCAAAAATACAATAAGGAGTTTGGACAGATGATCAATTACAATAAGTCAAAAGCATATTTCAGTAGCAATACCACAGTGGAGAGGAGGAAAGCGATATGTGATGCAATCGGGGTGGAAGTTGCTAAAGATAATGAAAGCTATTTAGGTATCCCAACCTGGTGGAGAAGATCAAGGAACAAGACTCTTCAATTTGTGATGGAAAGAGTTAAAGTAAGCTAAGTTCATAGAGGGGTAATTTGTTGTCACATGCAGGAAGGGAAATACTGATTAAAGCTGTACTATCAGCTATCCCAACTTACGTCATGCTCCTCTTTAAATTACCTGCAAGCTTATGTAAGCAAATAAATGGGATGATGGCTAGGTTTTTTTGGGGTGGTGATGAGTCAAAGGCCAAGATGCACTGACTGAGTTTGGAGAAGTTAATTAAGCACAAGATGGAGGGGGGTTTAGGTTTTCATAATCTTGAACATTTCAATTCGGCCATATTAACTAAACAAGCTTGGAGGGTGCTCAAAAGTCCAAATGCTTTATGGGGTCGGTTACTAAAAGGCAAATATTTCTCTAGGACTGATTTTACAAAAGCTGTGAGGGGAAGTTCGGCATCATGGTGCTGGAGCAGTTTATGCATGACAAGGATGTGCTTGATTTGCGTCTGAGATGGAATATTAGAAATGGACGAAGAGTAAAAATCTGGGGAGATAAATGGCTACCAAGAGATAATAATTTTTTAGTTGATTCTGTGCAGATGACAGGACCAAATAGATTTACGATTGGTGACTTGATTGATAGGAACAAGGACTCATGGAATCTTCCTCTCTTGAGGGATACCTTCAATGAGGAAGAATGCAAACTAATTCAAGGTATCCCACTCACTGGAGGATACCATATGGTATGGCACTTCAACAGCTCTGGGGAGTACACAATGAAGTCGGATACAATTTGTTGTGCAAGAGTACAACTGCTCAAAACCAACCACAACAGGGAACTAGCAATGACAACAATGTGAATATTGGCTGGAAGGATGTTTGGGATATTAAAACATAACCAAAGGTGAAAATTTTTATTTGGAGGGATCTCTTAGGTGCTTTACCAGTGAAAATCAATCTGGTCAAGAGGAGAATAAATGTAGACTGTACTTGTCCTATATGTGGCCTACATGAAGAGACGGTGGAGCACATATTTTTCCATTGTGATCATGCGAGGGCTACTTGGTTTGGCTCTCATTTAGGGATGATTGTTGCTGACAATGTTGATTTGAATGCATGGTGGCACAATTTGGGAAACAACCTAAATGGTAATCTTAAAAGGGAGCTTAGAAGTAAAGCAGCTATGTTTTTGTGGTGTGTTTTGAGGGCCCGAAACAAGGAAAGTTTTTGATAATGAGACAATTGACCCGACTGCTACGATACTAAGTGCTGAGGCAGCTCTCAACGAACAGATGGAAAGGACCAACAAGATGCTGCAAAGAGCAGGGAGGAGGGATACAAACTCTAATGATGCACACTAGACACCCCCTGTAAGAAGTACTGTGAATTGTGATGCAACTATTTGGGATTGGAGTATGCTGCAGATCTAGTCAAGGAAGAGTTATTGATGTTGTAGTTAGGAAGACAACTGTAAACTCTGTTCTAATAGCAGAGTGGCAATAAGGAAGCGGTCAATCTAGCCCTTGCTAGAGGGTACCAAAAGGTATCCATTGAGACTGACTCACAAATAACATGGCTTGCTCTAAGGCAAAAGGAGTCCAGCCCTTGGGAGATCAAGACACTGGTTAAGGACATTACTGCAATGGTCTGTGATGCACCACATATAAGCTTTCATAATATCTTTAGATCAGCGAATAAAGCTGCGGATTGGCTTGCAAAAAATGCTTGTAGGGGAAAGGTGCAGATAAACTAGGCGGTTGTTCAACCGTCTGAAGTGCCACGGAACCCAAGAAAAACAACTTGCTTCAGATGTTTATGGACATATTCATTGGTCTCTGCCTTTCCTTCTTCCAAATCTGGAAGCGTGAGCACCTGTTGTAGTAAGTAAAAAAAATAAGGGCACTTATCCAAAAGTTGACCATGCAAAAGAGAAGGGACAAGAAAATTAATTGGTAGCAATTTTTCATCAGTCTTCTCTTATTCTCATTACAACCAGGACAGAAATCACAGGCCATAAACAGACACATTGCCTGAATCACTAAGTTTCTAAAAGAAATTATGAGAAACATTTCCCCTACTATACCCATTTACACTATATCACCTGGTTTTAAGCATTACACTTCACACCCTATCTTAACAGCAACCAAAAAGTTGTAAAATAAAATTGTCATCACCAAAGAATCATATCCCCAGCACGAAACATACGTAAAAACATAGCATAGTCAATGACAAGAATAAGCCTCCCACTCTTACTATCGTTTCTTTCATTGGGGACTACCGAGTTCAATTCTTTCAGCCTACCAGACCTAATTTGTAAACTAACAATATTCCTCAAAGCAAGCAATAGCACACAACGTAAGCATACTCACCTCTAACCCACATATCACTAGTACTTCATTTTGGAACATTAAAAAGTAAATAGTTCCCTTCATTTCGTTACCAATTTTGTTTCAACAGGAACATAAAGCACATCCCACAAAACAGAAACAACCAGAGCATCCAAATAGAATACGAAAATGAGCAACTCTTTGAGACTAGGGAAAGCACCCTCACCAACAAATTCCAGCTTTTTAAGGCAGGGAAAGGCTCTGAGAATGGAATTCATTTTCACAACATCAAATGGTGGCCCTTCACCAAAAATGAGACATAGTTTCGTAACCCTGCAGAAATTGGCAGTTGCGATAGGCGACGTGTATTTGACCTGCAAAGAAAGACGCGTATTGCCATTAACGAGGCTTTGCTAGAAAATACAAAAAAGAGGAAGACAACAAAATTTTCCCCTGATATATTTTACTGGTTTACATACCAAGTTGGAAAAGGTACTGATGGCCAAAGACTGCAGTGCAGGACAATGCTTTTGAAGCTGAGTCAAAAAAAAAGACAGTTGTATCGCTCTCACAAGATGACGAAAATGCTTTAAGTTAGGTGCTGCTCTTAATACGAATACAAAGCCATTATTACGAACACTTTGAATGCTTACAAGATTCATATTGGAAACCCCAACTACCTTTACTCCTTCACAGGACACAATCATGAAATTCTCTAGCTGAGTTAACGAGTTAAGGCTGAGTTTTTCAGGCAGGGTGCATCTCTCAATTGTCAAACTTTTGAGCTTAAGCAAACAAGTGAACATGCCGTGCAGATCGTATTGTGCTAAATTAGTGCAGGCCACAGTGAGGGTCTGAAGGCATCTGAATTGATCAGGGGAATATTGTCCCAAGAGGCAACCAACCAACCGCAAACTCTTTAGATTGGCTTTTGAACCTTCAAAGTTTCGAAGCTGGAAGACATATTTTCCTTTAGTTAGTGCACCAAACGGATCAACGGGATAGGGAACACCAGGGCGATCCTTTTTGTCACAATACAAGCCAATAGAGAGCTCCTCGGCACCCATTCCAATGGCAAAACTCATCCATCGATCAATATCATCGGTGGAGTTGCTCCTCAAACAGAAACGGACCTTAAAAGACCGCAAATTTCCGCCCCGGTAAGACCTAAGAAACTGATCAACTCCTTTGACGAATTTTCCCTCAATAGTCTCGACAATCACAGCCTCCAGGGTACTCAATACAACTGTCGGGAGTCAAGAACATGTTAGACCGATCAAATTCTAGGTTGGGCCTTGTAAAGCAGATGGGGTTCCATCTGTGCGACAACAAGCTAGCTCTGACAGAATCCAATAAGGTTAATTTCCCAATAATCAGATGAAGAACATCATCTGGCAGCTCACTA
>JAKUCV010003652.1:6158-37298 GCA_028386065.3 Turnera subulata
TCTTGTTTTAATTTCTTTTGTTTTGATTTTGTTAAACAAGTTTTGTTTTGTTTTTAATTTCTTTAGGCTGGTTATAATTCATTTTATCGGTCCTGTTTTTAACGTCATTATGTTCGATTTTATTTTCATTCATGACGACTTTGTTATGTTTTAAATATTCTGTTTCTTTTCAGATAAATATGAATTTCCATATCTTAATAAGAGAATTTATAATCTAAGAGATTTGTTTTCAAAAAGAAACTTATTTTATTAATTCATAACAGTTTACATCGAAGAAGAAGTACTCTACTGAGTTACTTGCTTCTCTAAGTCTTTTACAAGATTCTGGACATTCCTCAGGTGAGGGAACAGCTCCATGCACGCCAGTTCGATCTGCGCCACCGCCGAGCTGACCTTCTTCAGGGAGAAGTTCAGTTGTGTCAGCTTTTGTTGCGGAGTGTTGCTTCCAGCGATCGCCTTGCCCTTGCGATCTTCAGTTTTCTTGGGAGCTCGCTTCTTCCGTCGTTTTGGGGAGACCACCATGTGCTCCTCCAGACTGATGATGTTGGTCTTGAATCGTTTCTTTGGAGGCTCTTCATCGGAGCTTGTCGGGAAAGCCTTGCCACCAATGTAGCTGTTGTTCTCGGAGTCTGAGGTCGTTCGAGAACGAAGTGGAGAGTCCATGGCTGAGAATGAATGACTCAGCTGTGAGGATTGGTATTTATAAGCGGATGAGATGTCGCTTAAGGGTATAAGTGGTATCTCATGTTGGGGTTGGACACCTGGCGGAGTGTGCCAGAAGCTTATCGTGGTAGGACCCACGGATAAGACGGAATTTCGGGGACGAAATTCTTTTTAAGGTGGGTAGACTGTAACAGCCCGGGTAAAATTTGGATTTTTATCGGGACTGTAAAAGTCGTTATACAGTGATTTACCAAACGAATTAATCTTGGGTAATTAATTCAAGGTAAATCGGGAGTCGTTTTTCGAAACCGAGGGTTTTCCCGCGCTCGTGATTTTCCCGCGGATTTTTCGAAACTAAGTTGGTATTTTTTCGGGTTTCGGAATTTCTCGGAAAATCACACCGGAAAATAACTACGGGGTATCGATTATTTTCTGGTCCGGTTTGGACACGCCTGCACACAATAATGCAGGCGGCGTCTTTTCCTTTTCTTCCTATGCACCTGTGAGTTTTTGCCGGTTCCTGTGTGCTCGTGATGTAGGCCTGTGTCGCTCCTGTGATGTTACCTTCCCCTGCAAACACAAAGTCACACACCACTCACGCCTCCTCTTCTCCATGCTTTTTTCTTTCCCTGCAAAACTAGTTTTGCTTTCTTCTTCACCAGCTAAAAAAAAAACCCACTACCAGTTATCGTACTTTCTTCTGCAATCAAAAAAAAAGAAAAAGAAACCTGCAAATGAAGAAATAAAACAACACACAACACAAACACCACCAACCAATCACCACCCTCCACGTCATCACCACCACCAATCAAGACTCGCCACCTCATCGTCACCTTCACCACCCTCCATCCGGCACTGTTCACGTGGGAGTGAACTGCGCCTCCTCATGAGACACCACTCACCCGACGCCTCCCTCTCGATGTCGCCGACGTGACGCAACCGACGCCGCCCGATCTCGCCGCCCGACGCGCCGCGTTTGGCTGAAGACCAGACGGGGATGCCCGGGTTTGCCCTCCCTCCAACCGCTCGTCGCCACCTCCAGCCCGTGTCTGCATCCACCAGCGAGCTGCCCTCGCTTGCATCTCCCTCTCGGCGCCGCCGCTCACATACCATGCCTGCTCCCGTGCCGCCGTCATCGAAGGTGAGCAGAGTGTGGTAGACGACCCGTTTGGCTGGTCGCGGTAACGGGTCGACCCGCGTGTAGTAGGGGTTTAGCTTGGGCTGTGAGGTTGAGGCTTGGGCTGGGCCTTGGCTGGTGGGCTGCTGGCTGTGCGCGGGCCTGCTCACGCTGGCCTGCTGCTGGTCTAGGCAGCCTTGACACCTGGGCCTGCCCTTGGGCCCTGACCTGGGCTGAAAAACTGGTCCAGTCCATTTTAATTAAAAATACATATCTGGGAAATAATAATAATAATAATAATAATAATAATAATAATAATAATAATAATAATAATAACAATAATATGGCTGATAATTATATTTTCTGGAAAAAAAATAAAAAAAAATATGTATTACAAGATATATTTTTAGGAAATAAAATAATTACTTAGACATATTATTTTGGGAAATTAAGGTAACTATATTATGGTTTTTGTTAATAATAGGCTAAGGATGAGTTATAGTATTTTGGAGGGGTATACACATACACATATATAGTTATACTTTCTAGGAAATAAATAAATATAAATAATAATAAAAGATTACATTTTATGAAAATAAATATGATATAATGTTGCTAATAATATTTTTGATTTAATAGTTTTGGAAGTACCTACGTAACCTTAGAATATATATATATGGTACATGCTAATAACTGTGGAAATAAATACCATAACATAGTATTGAGAAATTAAGGTTAAGTATATAATTTATACTACGGAATAATTATTTTGATGATACTATTAACATATGGATATATATAAATATACATCTACAAATTGTCGTTTTCTAGAAAATTATTGGTAAGAATATATGTTATAAGAAATGATTATTTTCATGAAAAATATTTTGGAAAGANGGTGTTGACCCCGGATTTGTGATATTGGGATGTTGATCCCGGATTTGTGATATTGGGGTGTTGACCCCGGATTTGAGATATTGGGATGTTGATCCCGGATTTGAGATATGGGGATGTTGATCCCGGATTGTGGTGGGGCCTGGCATCCGGAATTAGTTAATAACCAGGTACGACCCTAGCTTGTCCAGTGACGGGGCCCAGAAGATAAAATTGGTAATAAAAATTAATAAGTGTTCTTTGGGTCTTGGTTCAGTATTGATTATGTTGTGCTTGACATGATTAAATAAGATTCCTCTATCGTGATGTTTGAGTTGGATTCTTTTGTCGTGTGGTATGTGTTAGTTGTTATGGCAGTATCCTTGTGATGTGTTTGTTTGTGCTTGTTATTGTGATAGTTGTGCTTGTTTCGAAAGTATTATGGTTGAATATATCATTGTTTATCTTTCGTCGGTGAGCGTTTCGGACTCACCCCTCGCCTGCGGGGTTTCATCCCGTAGGATGAGTTGTTTCATGTACAGGCTTGGTGCATTCCAGACAGGCTGCAGCGTTTCCCTTGGTCAGGCTTGGATCCATAGGTTGCATTGGTTATGCATACAGTGTTAGTGAGTCTTTAAGTCTTCCGTTGTGCATGTCTTTATTTATGTTGGGCCATTGGGCCGTGTTGAGTTATTTTTGTTGTTATTATTATGGGCCATTGGGCCGAGTTATTGTTATTTACACTGTATGCTTGGGTTTATTGGGTTGGGTTGTCACAGTTCCGGCACGTGTTTACTGTGTACGGTAAATACGGGTCGGGGCGTCTCATGGAGGGTTCGGCTTCTTTTTAATCTAATCTCAGTATCTTTTAAACGGTACAAATTTAGTTTTGGATGAATTGTTTCGGAACAAAATCAAAGTGTAGTATAATTAGGATTGTATCATGAAAAAAAAAAAATTTGATGGTGGAGAGTACTAATCTTTCTAAAAAAAACACACAAAATTAGCTTTGGATGAATTAGGACTGTATCATTAAAAAAAAATTCTATGGTGGAGAGTACTAATCTTGCTAAAAAAACGAAAAAATTTAGCTTTGGATGAATTGTTTTACTAATTTATTTTTAAAATTGCTAATCATGGAGGTTTTTTTTGCATCTTTTCTTTGATTTGAATCGGTTGAAAATGAATGAGTTAAAGGTCTTTTTATTCTGAACATGGAGTGTTTATGTTTTTTTTTACTAATTCTGATAATTTATTTTTTAAAAAAAAGGAACAAAATCAGTGAGTTGGCTTTTACCCATACTCTGATTGGGATAATTATGAAAATTTTTCTTTAAAAAATCGGAACAAAATGAATGAGTAACTCATCTTGCTAAAAGTGTAGTATAATTAGGACTGTATCATTAAAAAATTTTGATTGCAGAGAGTACTAATCTTGCTAAAAAATCTGATCGTGTATAATTAGGTTTTTCCTTAACTCTAATTGGGATAATTATAATGAAAATAAGGGCAATCAAACAACACCTAGAACCCTCCACATGACAAAAAACAAAGACCTCAAAGCCTACACATGACAAAAAAGCAAGACTCTAAAATCCTATGTGTCAAAACCTGGTGAGGGATTCAGCTATTAATATATATAATAGATTTTTATGAAAAATTATTTTGTTATGAGAAATATTCTTGCTAATGTTTTGGTATGCTTCAGCTCCACCGTCGTGTGATGGAATACGCAAGAATGTTTATATTGGCTAAACGAATGTTTGATTAATGTAGCCAGATTTTGACACGGTGTTTTCATGTTTTGTACCCCCATCAAAAGAGGGAATAAAAGGAATGAATGTTAAAGTTCCGACGTTAAAACAAAAAATAACTTCAAATCCTTTTTTAAAAAAAACTTTAATTTCTCAAAAAAAAAAAACTTCCTACAGCGAAATCCTGGTACCGGACCTTGTTAGTTGTAGCTCTGCTCTGTGCAAAAGACAAAATATTCAGTTGCAACTTGCAAGTTGCAAAATGGTAGCGGTTGGAAAGCTGGGCCCAACCCAACGGCCCATTGGCTGTTTATTTTTCCAAAGCAACCCCATGTCGTTCCACTACCCTATTATAATGGGATACGCTATCCGGGAGGGAATTAGGCGGATAGCGTTGAGTCGTTGACACTATATTCACTGTAAGTTTTGACTTGTTGGATTGCGGTTAAAACTATCGAGATGAAGTGTATGATGAAATCAAATCAAATTCCAAAAATATAGAAAAATTGAGATGAATTGTATGATGAAATCAAATCAAATTCCAAAATTATAGAACAACACAAAGATAAAGTCTCATTTTTACAGCATTCTCCGAATTCCTGCGTTGACACTAAATCCTACACTTAATTAATTGAATTCAAAGCGAAATTCTATATTTAAAAAATAAATTCAATCTAAAAAAAGTCAAAACTAATATTTGTAACAGCCCGGGTAAAATTTGGATTTTTACCGGGACTGTTAACGTCATTATACAGTGAATTACCGAATGAATTAATCTCGGGTAATTAATTCAAGGTAAATCGGGAGTCGTTTTTCGAAACCGAGAGTTTTCCCGCGCTCGGGGGTATCTTTCTGACTAACCGAGCCTCGGTTTTCAGTTCCGAGACTTGGACGACGTTCAGGGGAATTAATCGGATTTTTCGAGCCCAAGTTGTATTTTTGGACTCGGGACGGAATTTGTCGGAAAGACGGGAGTAACCCTGCTTCTACGAGATTCCGACGCGAGAATCCGGACCGGCCATATGAGGCTTGCCCCGAGCCACTCTTCTTTCTCCTCTTTCCTTCCTCTTCCTCTTTCCCGGCTACACTTCTTCTCCTCTCTCCCGGTTTTTCCCCGGCCACGCGGGCCCCACTTTCTTCTCTCTTTTCTTTCTTTCCCTTCCTTTCTCCTTCTCCTTTTTCTTTCTCTTTTTTTTTCTTTCTTCCCAGCCGCCATGTCCCGTGAATCGCCGGCCCCCCACCTTTTCTTCTTTTATTTTTTTTTCTCTCTTGTCATTTTCTTTTCTCCCTACCCTCTTCCTCTCCTCTCTCCCTCACGTTACCTTTCTCCTGCCTCAATCAACATCATCTCTCCCTCTTTTCCCTACCATCTTCGTCATCAACACCTCTCTTCCTCCCCAACTCTTTCCCCCAGCCTCTCCCCGATCTGTCTCACGCCGTCTGCCGCCTTGTTCCTCCATCTCTTCCCTTGCTGCCGTCGCCACCAGCTTCTTCCTCGCGGCGCCGCCACCAAGCCGAGGAGACATCGCCGCCCGAGCGCCTCCGATCTCCTCCCTACAACCCATCTGTTACACCGTCGCCGCCGGCTACACCTCCTCCCTTCACCGCCGCTCAACCTTCCCTCTGCCTCTGCAACTCTCGCCGACGACGGGGTAAGTGTTGTCGCCGATCTTTCCCCCTGCTTCTTCCCCTTTCTTCCTCCTGCTTCCCATATCCTCCGCCGCCGTCGCTCCTGCTCTCTTCGTCGCCGACGGCAGGGACGCGTGGGTAAGCTACTGCTGTACTTTTCTTTTCCTTGTGCTTTGAGTTTTTAAACCCGATTTGTGTGTTTAACGATTGAGGTGTTTGGGTTGTTTTGATTGTGTTGCGTGTGGTTCGCCCTTGATGTTGCCAGAGTATGTGACTGTCGTGGGTATAGTGGTGGTGGTGCTGCTAGCTGAGTACGGTGGTGTTATTTTGTGGTGGTGGTTTGATTTGTTGGATGATGAACAGTGATGGAAGATCTTTTGGGCTGCCGTGAACAGTAACAGAGGAGTTTCGGGACTGCTGCAAACAGTGTTTGGCCGGAATCCGGCGAATTTCCGGCAGTTTCGGGTCTATTCCGGCGAAGTCTCGGGATTTTTCCGGCGAACCCGGAAACGGACCTTTGGGTAATTCCTTGGACTCATATTATACCTTGGCGCGGGTTTGGGCTCGGTTGCACAACGGACTCGGAAACGGGCCGAACGTGCAGAGGCCCATGTTCCCGAGACACATGCTTTAGACAAATTTAATAACGGACCCGATGGACGTTTGATATTACAAATGGTTAATGAATTAAATTATGAATTAAAAATGATGGTTAATGCATTAATCTATAGATTAAAAAGAAAAGACACCATTTTGGAATTAATTATGAAGATATAAGTTAATACATAACCGGATGAAATTTATTCTATGATCAAAGTATGTTTTACCATCGGGTATGTTATTTATAAGTATTATTATTTCACATTGTTAAATAAAGTACGAAGTATTATACGGGCCGTAAATTGATCTACTCACAAATATAATTTCCGCCAGATAATTTGTACAACGTATCTATGTATTTTCTTATCTTAAGTGACTAATGGGCCGGGATATCGGCTTGAACGTTCGGTTTTGGTTTTAATTTAAAATTAAGAATAATTAGAATATCGATAGGAAACTCGTTTTCGGATTTAATTTGAAATTAAGTATAAATGGTAAAATGAATAAAGAGGTTAATTTCATAATAAAGAAATTGGATATAAGACAAGCCGTATAACGATTTCTAAACCGGCATCATGCATAAACATTATGTTGTGCATTATAAGTGATTACGGTGTTCCTGTATGTACATATAGGGTATCGGGATTTGACCGGATAGCAATTTCAGAGACACACCAGGTGAGGATGGATAAACCTTGATATGTGCCCGTAATACTGTGTATGCTTTGTTGTTTGATTGAACCGTTGAAATGATCCTTGTTAGTTATTTGATTGCCATGAATGTTGTTGTTGTTGCTGGGCTGTGTGGATTGATCATGTGGATACTGTGAATAATTGTTATACTGTTAATTGTGTGTAATTAGTGATATGAAATTGCGGATTGGTTGAGCTTGAGTAATAATCTGTGATGATTATGACTGCTGTGATGTTGTTGTTGTTGATGTTAGACTGTGTTATTGGATTGTGATATTGTGTAGAGGATAATGATGAACTGGTCAATGTGGATAATTGGGAAAAGAATAATGTGTATTGGAAATGGAACTGAAACTGAAAGTGAGATGATGATATAATTGTCACTTGGAAAGTAGTGGTACGACTAGATGGTTAGAGGCTAGTTCTGTGGTGTCATGGCCAGAGGGTTTGTTGGTTGGGGTGTTGACCCCGGATTTGTGATATTGGGATGTTGATCCCGGATTTGTGATATTGGGGTGTTGACCCCGGATTTGTGATATTGGGATGTTGATCCCGGATTTGAGATATGGGGATGTTGATCCCGGATTGTGGTGGGGCCTGGCATCCAGAATTAGTTAATAACCAGGTACGACCCTAGCTTGTCCAGTGACGGGGCCCGGGAGATAAAATTGGTAATAAAGACTAATAAGTAATCTTTTGGTCTTGGCTTTGATGTGATTTAGTGAGATTCTTTTGACGTGTTGGTTGTGTTAGATTCCTTGATGTGTTGTTTGATTTAGATTCCTCTGTCGTGTTGTGTGTGTAGTTTCATCTGTTTGATGGTTGTTTTACTTCGAAAGTGTTACGGTTGATTATATATCACTGTTTATCTTTCGTCGGTGAGCACTTCGGACTCACCCCTCGCCTGCGGGGTTTCATCCCGTAGGATGAGTTGTTTCATGTACAGGCTTGGTGCATTCCAGACAGGCTGCTGCGTTATCCCTTGGACAGGGCTTGGATCCATAGGTTGCATCTGTGCATACAGTGTTAGTGAGTTTAAAGTCTTCCGCTGTGCATTGTTTTCGCTATTATTGGGCCATTGGGCCGGATTTGTTACTTACGATGTTTTATTATTTTGGGCCGTTGGGCCGAGTTATGGTTGTTTACACTGTATGCTAGGCCTTGTTGGGCTGGGTTGTCACAGTTCCGGCACGTGTTTACGGTGTACGGTAAATACGGGTCGGGGCGTCTCAATATTTGACTAAATTACAAGTATAACAGCAATCCAAATATCACAGTCATGAATTTCAATGGAACGAGAGAGTGCAACTGGTATACAGTTATTTATGAGCATTATACGGAAAATTACTAAAATGCTAGTATGTTTATTTTATGAAAATAATATAAATGAAAGTACAAAATACATTTCCACACAATTCAAGGTCCATGCAGGAGAGGAAAGGGGTGTAGTCCATAATCACCTCGTTTCTCTAACTTTCTCCAAGAATAAAGTGCCCCCATTCTAGCAATGCCAGAAAAATTATCCACATCATCGTCTCTCCTTTGAAAAAAACCTTGCGACTGCAACCCAATATTTTTCCTTTTGTGAAAACTGGTACCCAATATTAATTATTCATTCCTGCTGCTCTATCAAATGTATCGTAAGAAAAAAGAATAATAAATATGTACAATATAGTATATTTATAGCAGCAGGTCAAGTGGTGATTATTTTATTGGAGTATCGGGGATGGGATTTTAGACTTGCAACAATGGCAAAGTCACACATCCCTAAAGAACTTTCGATAAAGTTTGTATTAAAGCCTTGGTCCAATTCATATCCCAACTCCAACCAAGGAGTCACGCTGACATCAAATTAAGGATAAGCTGCCTATAGCCTAACTGTGAGCCAATGCAGTTGGAAAGAAAGCAGCATCCTTTGCCAATACGCAATAAGAAACAGATCCAAAAGCTAAAGCTGCCCATCCATGATTTACATCTGCCGCTGTTCTATAACTATGATTTTTCAAGTCCTTGATGAAGATTCCATACAAATTGGGTTACTCTTGATCAGATAATGTCCACTAGCAGCTGACAAGGCAACTTTAATAATTCCCAGAGCTAGTAAGGGAAAAAGATGGATAAGAATAGCATATTATATAAATAATTAAATATGATTCCTATTGGCCTCGACATAATTCCTTGGATTACACATTTCGGCGCCTTCAATTTAATTTTTTACCTGAAAAGCCTCTTGCTGCAAAAAAATTTCTTCTTCCTTTGCAAAATTATTGATTTAATGTGACAGTTACGTTATCCTACGACTCTTTAAATAAAAAGAAATCAAGAGATGGAATATATATTAGACATGGAACCGATCATTGCCATTGTTTTATCTCCCATCATATCGTGCTAGTTGAAGAAAAGGTAGCCCATCCATGGCCCGTGCACAAAAAAATGGAATGAATGTTAGTATCACAATCCCCAAATTTATTTATTTATTTATTTATTTTTGACAGAACCCCAAATTTATTATGTTTATGCCATTCTAATTTATCAATATTTAATGGATACCTCGATGAAATAAATTATAAGCCCAAGCACCGCCCATTAAATCCAACAGACAACGCCTCTTGTTCCTTTGTCGTTCTTCTTCTCTTCGCTGACATACTTTGAATCCAATTCACCTATCAAATTACAGTAACCATGTCGAAAGAAAGAACTTATCGCCGTTGCCCACAAATAGGTGGAGAGGCCCACGCTCCCATGTCTCACGCGACACTCAGGCATTACAATTGCTGCGGCCACGTTTGTTCGTTCTTTTGTTTTGGGTTTCCCAACCCACAAATTTTGGTTTATCCTTTTATTCATTGCCATGTTACAGGGACGACGTCCTTTTATTTGTAACTGATTTCTAATCATTTCATTGATTTAAAGTTTTTGTAACGCATTCCAAATGCTTGCTTGTATTAGTTAAATTATTAGTATTGCTATAAATTCAGAGTTTTCTCATTTAAATTTTTAAATAAGGTGGATGAAATGTACAACTATATCTTATTTGGTCCTATGTGCATCAATAATTTTTTGAAGTCTCCCAGTCGCACCCGCATTATTAGAATAGTGTTGATACAATTCAAACAAAAAAAAAAAGATTACCTGGCAAGAGGTATGATTTAAAGGATTTAAGGTTTGAACCAAAATCGAGTGTCCAAACAAATCCTCCATACCTCCATTTTTTAACCAATCAAACCGAGAGTACCGTCCACTTTCCATTTATTTCACTATCAGCCTACGCTCAACACTTCCTCAAAATCCCATAGAGAAAACCTCGCTTGGCTATCTTAGCCTAGCCAAACCCAAGTAAGTAGCCGCAGCCACCCACATTCGTGAACAGTGTACGCAAATACATGTGAAATTAACTGACAAACTAACACAAAACCAGTCAGTGTCGGCGCTTGTACTCACCCCATCCCTTTTGTTTCTCTCCCTCGTGACACCCCCTACTCGTAGCAAAATAAAAAGGACCCAACCCCTCGCCAGTTGCCACACACACACAACAACACTAGAAAAAAACACAACTACTACAAAACCTGAAACAACACAAAGTTGTAGCGGTGGCAGTGGTAGTTGTACTCTTAACAAAATACATCACCTGCAATTGTAAACCAAAACCACCCATGAAGCTCTCTTCTCCTCCTCTCCATTTCCTCATTCTCTTGACTACCCTTCTCTCCAAATGCCCACCGCTCGTCCACTCTAGCTACCATGAATACGGGGAGGCATTGTCAAAATCCATTCTCTTCTTCGAAGGGCAGAGGTCAGGTGTTCTCCCACAGGACCAGCGCATGTCTTGGCGGGCAAATTCAGGGCTAAGTGATGGGTGGACCTACAACACAGACCTGACTGGTGGGTACTATGATGCCGGTGACAACATCAAGTTTGGGTTCCCTATGGCATTTACCACCACAATGTTGGCCTGGAGTGTGATTGAATTTGGAGAGTTAATGCCTCCTAATGAATTGAGGAACACCCTTGTTGCCATTCGTTGGTCCACTGATTATTTGCTCAAGACGATTTCTCAGCCTAACCGGATTTTTGTTCAGGTAATCAGGACCCCTCTTTTTTTTTTCTTTTGTGTCTGGTGGTAGTATTCTTTTAGTGGTAAGTTTTCTAATTTCGTTACTGGGGTCGGGGTAATTTGAAGAGTTGGTAATTGGGTTAGTTTGGTCTTTGGTTGAACTGATCAACTAACTAATCCTGGACGTGGAGTCCGTGGGGATAGGCACTGGGGGCGTCTCTCTGCTAGTCCACAAGTTGTTCTGTTTTTGACACTTTTGGCCCCCACAAGTCATCTTTCGATGATTCTTAAATTTACGTGCCATGAAATGTGTGCATAATTGGCACTTACTGATTAGGGATTTTATTAATTTTGGAACAGATATCATAAAATGGAAACGATGGGATCATGGATCCAAACTCAAAATTATTTTTATCGGGTCAAATCCCAATCCGAACCATGCTCTTGAAGTAGACTAGCCAAGACCTTTCTTATACCCACGCTTTATTCCCCTTGTATTAGAATATTATAGGTCACTTGAAGCTGTAACTGAACCCACAACGCTTGCGTTTGGTTATGGTTCGTTTTCCTGGCGACATTTTTTATCAATGTTATAAATGGTTACCCTTTTCTTGCTTCCAGGCAACTCTGCATCACCCGTTTTTGTGATAAAACAACTTATGCTACCCCAGTAGGCCCGTGCCGCTATTATAAGAAGGTTGAGCCTGTTTTCACGAGCCATTGATGTCCATATGTGTATGTTTTGTTTTTCCCCCCTTCGAAACCATAATTGGTATTTTATAAGAAAATAAAATACTATTGAACTACAGTAGCCATAATTGTGTGATTTTGCAATTGCTGAGCGGTGGAAAGCATAACATTGATTGTAGATCAAAATCCGCCTCTCATGACCCACAGCAGACTGGACAATCCTTTTCGTGGCTCGTGTACTCACATAATGACAAACCCACTTTTATGCCTTTTAAGGTCCGTGAAATTGTATTGACAAAAAAAAAAAAGGTCTGTGAAATTGTATAGGATGGGCCAACAAAGTGGACTTTACCGTTCATTTTATTTTTAGCAATTTTGCGACTTTGGATACTAAGCACTGGTCTTAGGCAGTAACTAAACTTGCACATCAAGGAGCTTGACTTTGAGTGGTTAATCGGCTAGAATAAACTTTTTCTTTTTTGGGGGTATCACTAAATTTCTGGTGTGATAGGTAGGGGATCCAAATGTGGACCACAGTTGCTGGGAAAGACCAGAAGATATGGACACTCCTAGGACGGTCTATGCAGTAGACGCACCAAATCCCGCATCAGATGTTGCAGGGGAGACTGCGGCGGCTTTAGCAGCTTCATCCATGGCCTTCAGGTCATCAGACCCAGGATACGCTGAAACCTTACTAAGAAATGCTGTTAAGGCCTTTCAATTCGCTGATAGCTACAGAGGAGCTTACAGTGACAACTCCAATATAAGGGATGGTGCATGCCCATTCTATTGTGATTTTGATGGATATCAAGTAAGCACATCCTGACCTTATCCGGATCCTGCTTCTCTTTTTTTTTTATAATTTTTTCCTAATGTTATATTGTCACTTGCCAGTGCCATGGTTTCAGTTCACATGTGTGCTGTCTTTTATGTTTAAGTATGTTGGACTAGAGACATATATTTTATGGGGAAATAAAAATATGGGTTGATCTAACTCTTTGTGTTTTTTTTTTTTTTCCTTTTACTCTGTAGGATGAGTTGTTATGGGGAGCAGCATGGCTTAGGAGGGCATCTTCTGATGATGCTTACCTCAGTTATTTAGAGAATAATGGGAAAACCCTTGGTGCTGATGATAATATTAATGAATTTGGCTGGGACAACAAGCATGCTGGTCTAAATGTTCTTGTCTCCAAGGTAAGAATAAAAGCTGAAAGTAATTTATGCACTCCGTATGGTTTACAAGGCTGAAGCCGTGATTTTGACCTAATTTGCTGCTTCTGACAAGATATATTTGATTATTGTTGTTATAGGAAGTTCTGGAAGGAAACATGTATACACTTGAATCATACAAAGCATCAGCAGATAGCTTCATGTGCACCCTTGTACCAGAATCATCCACTTCTCATATAGAATACACCCCTGGTGGCCTAATATACAAGCCAGGGGGCAGCAACTTACAACATGCAACAACAATCTCATTTCTGCTACTTGCTTATGCAAATACCCTGGAAAGAACATCTCAAACTGTTAATTGTGGGAATGTGAATGTCAGTCCATATTCACTTCGTGTACAGGCTAAGAGGCAAGTTGATTACATTTTAGGGGATAACCCTCTGGGATTATCTTACATGGTCGGATATAGCGCCAGATATCCTCAAAGGATTCATCACCGGGGCTCCTCATTGCCATCGATTAAGGATCATCCTGAATTTATTGCCTGTAAGGAGGGATCGATTTATTTCAACTCATCAAGTCCTAATCCTAATGTTCTTGTTGGAGCTATCGCGGGCGGACCGAGCGTAGACGACTCGTACGACGATGCAAGAGAAGATTTTAGAAAGTCAGAGCCCACTACATATATCAATGCACCATTTGTTGGTGTGCTTGCTTATTTTGCTGCCAATCCCAATTTTAGTTGAAATTGTTGCAGCGTTTCTGTACATAAAGCCAGTAATTATACTATGTCTCTCATCTTGGCAAAGAAGCTAAGAGAGTAGAGGCTTTGTTAGGTGTTGAATTCGAGGCATTGGATCACAAAAGCTCATTGTGATTTTGCAGAAAACAAGGTCAAGGAGCTCATTTCTAGATGTAAAGTCTCATTATTGGCTTCAGTTTAACCGTGAGGAACGGGAAAATCCAATTTCTTGTTTAAAGCTGCCTTATCTTGCATCTCTTTTTCTTTCCCCTCATCTCATGATCAGATTAGGTGTGTCACACTGGTCAGCTTTCAAGCAAACAGTAAAGTACATGTGATGTGTTAAGGATGTGATATTGATTGCTCTTCCCACTTTAGCTGAACTGAGGCACTAAAAAATTAATCCTGCACGAACCCTGCTAATCCAAAATTATCATTTTTGCAATCATGATACCTACATGGTACATTTCTTTTTATAAATGTATCATTTTCTATTGAATAAATAACTTATCAAGTGTACCTACTTCAGCTGTCAACTTCAATATCTTGAACCCAACCCCCAAGATCCTATTTGCTCTGCATCTTCTCCTTGAACAATTCATCATTCTTTTATTAGGTGGAGAAGATAAGTAAATTAAAACGTATATCCTTCAATTTTTCGTTGGAGGAAAATGAACGAAAAGCTAACTAAATCATAATTTTAATCCTAGCATGGACTGAAAGGGAAACAGACAGTCTATGCATGAAATGTGACCTACTAACCAATTCTAAGCACTAGCACGTGAACAGTATTTAATCGACCTACACCTATATCATTTGAAGTACCATAATGCTCTCATCTGCAATCAATCCTGTTGCACTCCAGACGATAAAGAACTTACTGCACTATTATGAGTTTGTTTTATATAAACAGGGTGGGTCTAATTAAGGATTCCTCCCGTGGAGGAACATAATTGCTTATAACAGGACATTGGTGAATCACCAAGTGCAAGACAAGCAAGTTCCTTTTGCTTCAATAGGTAGACATTGAGTTTACGTGCGACCAACTATACTTTAAGTTCATTAATTGGTCCACACCAATCAGTCTGTCTTCTAGCTACCGTATTAACTGGTTTCATGAGCACCGGAACCACAATCAGTACGGAAATCTTGCCATTCTCATTATTAATTTCATCAAGAATATGGGGCCGCTCGCCCATAATTCAATCAAGACCCATCGTGATGGAACAAGTATCTACCAAAATTAACACCCGAGTTTGAAGCAGCTGTAGTAATTTTTAGCTATGTTCTTTTTTTCACTGTTATGAACTAAGTAGGCGAACATAGAACAAAGAATCAAATGGTTTTCAGGTCTTGGTCGGCAGTTGCATTATTTTCCAAAACTGGAAAACAAATAGATATGGTGGCTTTAAGTGAAATCTAGAGAAAATGACCTAATTACTTTTTTTATGGTACATAGGACTATTTATCAAACTTATTTTTTGTCGCAATTTTATCAAACTATTTTATAGAAGAAAACTAGCTTGTTGCCAATGTGTCATTGTTTCTTAAAGGACTAATGTCATGTTTGGTCCCTATGTTGCCCCTTGAAATTGGATTTGGTCCCTGTGTTGAGATTCGATCGTTTTGCGTCCCTCTATTGCCTCCGTTTAACATGTTTTGGTCCGAGGTCCCGAAATCCGACGAAGTCTGCTGACGTGGCAATTTTTTCGCGGCCACGTCAGCAAATTTGGGCCCACTTGTCAGAACCCAACTTCAAACCCAAATCCACCCACCCATACCCGTTTGCTGACCCGACTCGACCCATCCGATTTTCCGTGTCCCAAAAATACCCCTCATCACACCCACTAAAAAACCTTAAAAATTGTTACCAAAATCACAATCTCGTTTTTTTTCTTTATTCTTCTTCTCCTCTTCTTCTCTGGTCGCTTCCCTTCCCCCTCTCTTCTCCACTACTGCCCTTTTCTTCAACCTCTCTTCTACTGTCTTTTGCTCAAAAATCAAAGCTTCATCGTACCCTTATTTGTCAAGCTGCAATGGCTTCGCAGTGGTCGCCCAATTCCCAAGGGTCATCAGGTTCGTCTGCAACAAAGGGAGTTGCTATAACCAGCAGGAAACGAATCACGGCATATGGAAGACAGAGGCCAAACTACAGTTATGAGGGACCTGCGATTATGTGTCATTGCGGCAAGAAGTCTCCACAGTGGACATCGTGGACTAATGAGCATCCCGGTATGCGATTCCATCGATGCGGTCGCCGTCACTGTGGGTTTTTTGTTTGGGCTGATGAGCCGATTGTGGGAAGAGCTCGTGAGGTGATTAGAGATTTGAGGGATAACGAGACGGAGCGATACATTGAGAATGAAAGGTTGCAGCGCGAGAATGTCAATCTTTCGATGGAGGTGCAGGAGCTGAAGATGCAAGTTAGGGATTTGAAGCAAAAGCTGATAGATGTTCCAACGGCAGAAAGAAAAAATGGTTTCATGAATTTCTTTACGAATGCCCATGTGTTGGGTTTGATATTTTTTTATTGTAGTTGTATTATTTGTTATCAATCTGTTGGCCTAATCGGTTTGTAATGTTTGAAGGAATCAATTTCGTTGTCATTTTGCTGTAATGTGTTGTTGATGTTTTTCTAAGCAATGAATGTCATTCAGTTTAAATGAGAAGGCATGAATGCAAGCAGTAGCCCACCAAACTGTCTCTGTTGCTGCTATTAATTGCAGTGGTGGAAATGGCTTCCAATTTTGATGAGAGCTTGATTATGGCGTTGCAGTTATTGGGTGTGGAAGGTGTGGAAGTAATGAACTTTGGTATTGGTAGGTTAAGAATCAACGATGAATAACTTGGGGAGAGAAGGAGGAATAGATAGGATGACATTAACATGAAGCTGCAAATTTGGTCAATTTTGCAGCAAAATCTTGCATCAAAAACACAACAAAGGTTGCATAAAAAACACGAAGGTTGCAACAAAGTCCACAAATAGAACACAAGCAAGAGACCCATAAGTGAAATTATCATAATTTAGCCATCAACCAATCCATACAAAACATGTCATAGTTTCTCAATCTACTGAGTTCAAAGACAAGACAAAATACATGTGAATGACATCCAGGATAGTGAATCCATTACATTCCCTTCCATATCATCCAACAGTCAATACTACATCAGAAGTACATAACTAATTAATTCTATGTTCTAAGTCATGCTCCTAGTCACTATTCTCCTCCTCTTTGGTTCCCGATCTGGTGCAACATCACTTGCAATTGCCAAGAGTTGTTGGGTTCTCTTATTATGCACAGACACATGTTTGTGTGAGCCTGCCTGCAAGTATGGGAATCCACAAAAAAAAATCAATTAACATGCCATGTAAAAAAATGAAATTAAATAGAGAAAGATGGTTTTCAACACTTACATTGCCATGTGCATTTGCTTTCTTAGATGACTTGGGTTTGGTAGTAGTTTGCTTCAAACCTAATGCCCCTATTTTTGCTTTGTTCTGTGCTATTTTCCGTAGCCTATGTTGCTCATAATCCGTTATCCCATGATTCTCACTATCGCCTTTGCTACCAATTACATCAGAGTTGCTCTTTCTCGCTACAGATCCAGAATCACTTGTGTTTTTCCTGAGCATTCTAGGGCTTCTACGCACAGATGCACTAACGGCAGAAACAACAGCAGTTGTAGCATTGGTAGTGGTATTTACATCAACCCTAGGAGTGGCAGTGGCATTCTATATGGAACCAATTATGACAAAGTTAGAAATCAATGTTGCGAAGACTATAGGTTCAATGAAGTAACAATGTAACAATAATTACACAGAAATAAACCTCTTTATTATTGTGCATGTCAGTTCTAGGTGCTCCAACTCCAGAAGTGGCATTTGCATTGACAGTGGCAGTCTATACACAACCAAACAAGTTAAACCATTAAAGAGACAACTGTGTAAACAATATGTTGAATGAAGTAAAGACAAATATAAATCTAAAAACCTCATTTCTGTTGTGCATGTCAGTGCTAGGTGCTTCAACCCCAGAACTTGCATTTTCATTTGCATTGGCATTCTATGAACAGTTATTCATAACACAGATAGTTATTGGCTGTGGGGAATGTACATTACAAATAAAATTAAGACAATCATAAGTAAATCAACAAACCTTAAGGGTTGGACAGAAAGGTCGTGTGTGGCCTAATATGTGGCAAATTCCACATCTCTTTTTGTGGCCTCTCCTTGTCAATTTCTTGCCTTCCGTAGCTTCATATTGATCCATATATCTTTTCACCTTTGGCCTTCCAGGCAGCCTGGTTGATTCAATGACAGGAGCCTTCAACCTCTCTTGGTTTGTTTTTGGCCAGAATTTCTCTCCAGGTACAGGCTGAAGCATGAATTGATATGTCTTGGTGAATGCATTAGATTTGTACCAATGGGAGATATAGTTTTCTGCGCTCCACTTTTTGGATCCAATAACACACATAGCATGTGCGCATGGGATCCCAGTTAAATCCCACGACCTACAGATGCAGGTGCGTCTCCCCACATTCACTACATACCTATTATGACATAACAGAGTTAGACATAATATTGAAACAGAAACAAAAGGAATACAGAAATAAATCAAAGTTAGACATACTACCTATCTCCAGAAGAAGGATCTGTAACTTCCCAACCTTGGTCCCCATTAAAGATAACTCTCATCCATACAGCTTTTGCTCTATTGTCCTGAACCTTACCCCATGCACTTGGTGATACACCATTGTGGAACTGGCTCAGTAGTTTGGGCCTATCTGCATTTCTCGCCATCATTTGCATCCTAATTTCTTCGAGCAATCCAACAACACACTTCAACCTTGCATCAAGGATGAAACCATTAAAGGTTTCACAAAGGTTGTTGTCCACTATGTCACTGTGACAGTGTGTACCATGGAATGCTCTGCACCATGTTGCTGGATTAACCATGACGAATTCTTTCTTGGATTCCTCACCCAAATTCTCTAGTTCTATGTTAAAATCTGCCTCATTTGAAGCTTTGCAAGTGGCCCAGAATTGTCTGTGTAGACCATCGCCACGGTTGGTTTTCCTCCACTTCGCAAAGATGTGGCAAGCACATCTCCTATGCTCTGCATTTGGGACTAGTTCTCGGAGTGCAGCAGCCAAACCCTAATAACACTCATAGCAAGTTAGATGCCAATTCTAATTAAAGGTAAAACCAAGTAAAACTAGCATAAACATCTAAGGAACCATAGCAAGTACCTTTTGTTGATCGGATATAAAGGTAAAACCAGTTCCATCACCTTGTCTTACCCCAATATCATCCAACAACCATAGCAGAAACCATCTCCAATTGTCAAAATTTTCTCGCACAACTATTGCCCAGGCTAGAGGATACATTTGGTTGTTCCCATCTCGCCCAATTGCAGCCAGCAGTTGACCCCTAAACTTCTCCTTCAGAAAGCACCCATCCAAGCCTAGAATGGGTCTGCATCCAACTTTGAATCCCTTCCTAAGTGCATCAAAACACACATATATCCTTTTAACAACCCCACCCACTGATTCCAGTTGCACACAGCTCCCGGGATTTGTAGATCTAAGTGCTGCAGCATAGTCATGAAGTACTTCAAATTCATGAACAACATCTCCAGCAAATATTTGCTTAATCTTGTTTCTAGTACTTAGACCCATTGCTTTGGTAATGGTGATATCAAAGTCAAGATTTGCAGCTTCTATGACATCCCTTGGCCTCATATCAAGTGCACTCCGGCCTCTGCTTTTGATGTAATGTGCAGCAAGCTTCTTAGCAGTAAGCCTCTTATTCCTAAAGGTGACTTCACAAGAATGAGAGGGCTCATATGTCTTCACCACCCACCTATTATCTTGGTCAGGGGAGCATAAAATAGCCCAGTCACACCCCTCCTCTTTGCACACTGCCCGACACCTATCTTTGTCGTTTTTTGCAAACCTAATATCCCTATGGTCAAAAATTGTCAGCTCCCCTACAGCATCTTTAAACTCTTGGTTACTTTTAAAAATCATGCCATTTTGAAAAAATAGGGGCCTACCATATCTAGGCTGATTACTTGCCACCCTAGCATCAGCCCCACAAACATCACGAATACCAATATCACCTTGTACATCACCTCGCTGACCTCCAGCACCTATATCAACTTCTCCTTGCTGACCACCATTAACTTCACCAACTTCATCAACTTCAGGAGCATGTCCTTCATTGTCAGGTTCATTTTTTGAGTTTGCATGGTAACTTACATCCTCATCTGAACCGAAATACACCTCTGCACCCCTTGCAAAAGGCATGCCTTGGTTGTCTACATCGAATCCCCTCCCATTTCCATCATTCTCATGCACGCCTTCATCATTCCCAGTACTGTTTGCATTGTTCCCAGGTAGTTCTTCAGCAACTACATCACCTTCTTCTGCTTCTTGTTGTTGACCTGTCTCCCTTTGATTTGCTGCTTGTTGTTGACCTGTCTCTCCCTGATTTGCTGCTTGTTGTTGACCTGTCTCCCCTTGGTTTGCTTCTTCCAGGTTCTGTGCATCATGGAAGAAACCTTCTTCCTCATTGTCAGATAGGTAGGGGACATGCATATAATAAACTTGTCCTACCCCTTCATCATCAATGTAGCCTTCTGCCTCTGATTCAGACTCCGAGTTCAAATCATCTTCTTCAGCATCTCCCTGCTTATCTACATTGACCACATCACTACTTACCACACCCTGCTTCTCCCTAATATTTATGCCGCAAACTGCACTTGTTTGAGTTGGAATTAAGTCTGCATTGACCCTATCAGCAACCTCATTTAATTCTCTGGCATGCAGGTTGTCATTACTCCCACCTACTACTTTCTGCTGGTCACTTCTTCTTCTCCCCCATTCATCATATCCTAGTGCCTTACACACAATTTTAGGCCTCTCAGTTGTCAACATCGGGTGATCATGCTCTGAATGTGTGACATAAATCTCTACCACATCCCTTTCAATACATGTATGCAAAAAGGGCCCAAAGGTGTCATTAGTACTTCGAACCTCTCTCAAGCTAACCTTTAATGACACTCCTAGACCTGGGTTTCTATACCATAACTCATCAGGGTTTTTATACCCGAATTGCTCACACAAATTAAGAAGACCTCGATAATCAAGTTGATCAACACCCTCCTCCGCAACTTTAGACTCCCCTCCTACATACTTCCATACCTTTCTCCCCAATCCTATATTCTAAAGTAACACTGTCTACACCCATGCTGCACAACAACAACCAAGGGACACAATGTTAGTAAACAAATGACATAGAATAAAGACAAACTTTGCTATTCTTTAATAATTACAACCATCAAGCGAAAAAACAATTCAAGATGCAAGAGTCTATGGATATTTTAAGGGCATGCAGTGAATTTGGGCACCTGGAGATTTCGACAGTTTTAGAGCAGCTGCTCTTGGGACCACCGGCAAAAAGCTCTGCTTGGATTCCCTGTCGGGCAGAGATTCATTAGATTATTGAAAAGAAAAAAATACAAAAGTGAAAATGGAATCTGTAAGCAAACCTTGACACACCACAAACAAGCCAATTTCACATCCACTAATCTCCGAAAAGAAAGTTGCGCACAGTGTGCCACCCAGAACCGTCCAAATCGCAATGTGGGAAAACTTTTTTAAAGCATTTTAAAAAAATCACATACTACAGCTCTAATCAATTGCATCACCCTACCTTTTCAAACCTCACTTCTTTAGCTTGCTTTCCTCCCATCTCCCTCCTTCCTCACTTTTCAAGCATCACCGTCTTGTACACGAACTCCTCCAATTAGATTAGGGTTTACTGGAACAGAGACAACAGAGGGATTTGGGTTTACTAACTTCTGCCTTCCATTCTTCTTTTGGGTCCGATTCTTCTCGGTTCGCTACTTCGCTTCACTGCTTGACTTCGATTCTTCTGGGTTCGCTTCGCCTCACTGTTGCCAGCCGTCGTCGTCGTGTGACTTAGGGTTTTCGGTTTGCATTTGGGGAATTGCTTCGTCACGTCGGGTTTGCGAGTTGGGGCTCCCTTTGTTGATTGAGGGTTTGTGAGTTAGGGTTTTCGAATTGCAAAATCATAATTAAATTGAATTAGGGCTTCCATAGAGAGGGCTCTTGAATTGGGGATTTTCCATGGTTTGCTTTAATTGAGTGGGTTGTTTTGTTAATTGTTGGTGTTGCCATTTAAAACAGTGTGCCCGATGTGTGTGTGAGGAAGGGTATTTTTGGGTCACGAAAAATTGGATGGGTCGAGTCGGGTCAGCGAACGGGTACGGGTGGGTGGATTTGGGTTTGAAGTTAGGTTCTGACAAGTGGGCCCAAATTTGCTGACGTGGCCGCGAAAAAGTTGCCACGTCAGCAGACTTTGCCGGATTTCGGGACCTCAGACCAAAACATGTTAAACGGAGGCAATAGAGGGACGCAAAACGATCGAATCTCAACACAGGGACCAAATCCAATTTCAAGGGGCAACACAGGGACCAAACATGACATTAGTCTGTTTCTTAACTATTCAAACCTTAACATTGTCTGTGAAAAATGCAAGATTTGTTATAAAAGAATGTGAATGTTATGTATTTGCTCCACCTACCTTATCTGTCATCTACCTAAAAATTTTGTCTATATAAAGCTGCTCAATCTGTACAACAATAATTGAGTGAAATAAACCATATTTCACAACACGTTATCAGCAACGATGCTCTACCCAACCTGTGAACAACCCGACCACCCACCACCACCTTCTTCCTCTTCCCTTCCGCGCAGCACCACCTTCGGAGAGCCCCGTCGTCGCCTCTACCTCTGAAAAAAAAAGGGAAGAGGATAAACAGAAAAACCAACTATATTCTCTTCGGGTTTACAGGGTTAACATAATACCACATCTATTTTACTCCAAAGGTAAGAATAAAGTTATATCTTGCCAATAGGCTTAAGTTAAAAGCTTCAGGCTTTATATTCTTAGCAATAAATTGCACTTTGACAGGGTACTCCAGGACCAATCTAATTCTTTTATGAGATTTTTCATCTCATATCCTTTCATAGCACGGCATTTGGAAGCTTCTTCAGGAGTTCCAATAATATTTAAATCACAAAAACACATATAGATATGAATTATCAACATAAGCAATAATGAATTCATGCGTATACTTATTTATACAATACATATCCAAATTGGTTCGAACCATGTAAAGATTATCTTAATTTTATATGTTCCTGGGAATTAGTTACTTCAAGCAACTTATCCTTCAGGGAATCTCATGCATATGTCATGACATTATGGATCCTTAAAAATAGGTTGAAATTGTATCCATCAGATGCATTTTTAATTCTTTCATATAATGCCAGACTTATCAAAAATAATTGCATCCACTACAGGAGAGTATATCTCCTCACAATTAATATCAGGTCATTTTTGGGTAGAACCTTGTGCTACAAATCGTATTTTGTGCGACAAACCGTGCTTTCCCCATTTTTCGCACAAGCACCCATTTATACTCGACCGGTTTTATACCATTGTTGTACGGACTACAGGTCCAAAAAATTCCTCGCTTCACAAGCGAGTCTAACACAACCTTAATTATGTCTTTCTATATTTTGGCCAATCATTCTGCGCCTACATTCATCAATAGATATAGGTTCATGATCCTCATTTTCTTTCATAATATTTAGCGCTATAAAAATATTCCGTCGACGGTTATTTCACGTCGGTTCCATCTTATTCCTGACACTTAATAATTAATCGAGATCTCGTCATTTTCATGTGTTTCTTCTGGAACCTTATCAATTGTGTCAAAAAACTCTTCTGGAGGATTTTTCTCTTCTTGAGGAATTTGAATATGAAACTCTACTGGAGGCCTTATTTTCTTAATGGGGTCATCTTATCTCTTTGCTCCTTTTTTCTCTATCGAGAATTTTGTTTTCTTTTGGAACCGAGTATATTCTGCGCTTCTGCGCACTTTAGATTCATTTGCATATTATACTTGTTCTTCTGGAACATTAATTTAAACAGGAGCATTTGCAGCTGGTATATAAGATTTGTTCACTTTATGTGTCTGGCAATTTGCATATCAATTTTCCTGCAAATGAATCATCTTTTGAACTTCAGGTTCACACTAATTTGTTTGAGGATCAACAATCAT
This sequence comes from Turnera subulata, assembly GCA_028386065.3. Classification (NCBI taxonomy): domain Eukaryota; kingdom Viridiplantae; phylum Streptophyta; class Magnoliopsida; order Malpighiales; family Passifloraceae; genus Turnera; species Turnera subulata. The sequence continues at coordinate 30,305 of JAKUCV010003652.1, forward strand.
ACATTGATAATGCATTTCAATAATAACTTGATCTATCTTGATCCAGCTGCTTATTTCCTCCCCCTTATGTTGGGTAAACACTTTCATTTAATTAATAACCAGCATATCCAACATATACAATATATATTCCCAGTCTTCTTTAAGGACCAATTTTACTATGCTGTGGTGGAGCATTATATACATATACTGTACAATAAATGGTCCAAAGATGGATTTGTGACCATGAACCAATAAATGGGGAGATCTTATGATAACTTGTTGGCTTGATGCACACAAGTACTGCTGCATGTAAAATATCATTTTCTCAAACAGTAATATTTCATTAACAATGGTCTTGCAATCAATTGGAAATATTCACCCAGATCGGTTTGGGTTTATTTCCAATGATATACATTATCCATTAAAGAAATATACCAGTATTATCTAGACATATAGTCTTATAACATAATTAGAGATGTGTACCCGCAAGTGGCTTAATCATTAAAATAAGCGCGCAAAATGTCAACTTGCGTCCAATAAGCACACAATAGACCATCTAGTCGATGCATCATAAAAATTACCTAGATGGTCAACACAGCAGATTTATTTGTCCGCGTACATGTCCCAGAATTATTTCCAAACTTACTGGTGATTCTAGGCCAACCTCATCTTAGGAAGGCCGAACAATTAATTTTCACAGCAAACTAACACATGGAAATTCATTGATTGTAAAAACTTACGGTTTTTCAATGAATGACCAAATAAATTCTGTGCATCATTATTGATCCAGGATGGCCCAACCGGTCATGCCAAACAAGATATCCAATAATAAAATTCTAGTTGATCTCAACTTCGGGCGTGCAAACTGTATATTTAAACACTTAAAATTGCTAGCTTCAAGCTAGTGCATTCCAGCTTCTGGCTGGATATGGAAAGTTTCAATTACTCGAATATTGTGTGTTTAATAACTTAAAATTGCTAGCTTTGCCAGCTTCAGGCTGCTATACATGTGTCAATTTTAAGCTTATTTCTGCCACTCATGTCGAAAAAGATCAAAAATATTGGATAATAATTAAAGTAGTGGCAAACTTTTCCAAAAGCAAAACCTCGAAGATTGAAAAGCTTTGGAGTTTACTGACAAATAATGCAAAGTTTTAATTACCGAAAAATCTTCTGGATCTTTTCGGAGACAGAAAAAGGTCTACGTTTGGAAAAACTGACACCTTGCTTTCCAAAATATCATTTTCTCAAACAGTAATATTTCATTAACAATGGTCTTGCAATCAATTGGAAATATTCACCCAGATCGGTTTGGGTTTATTTCCAATGATATACATTATCCATTGGAGAAATATACCATTATTATCTAGACATATAGTCTTATAACATAATTAGGGATGTGTACCCGCAAGTGGCTTAATCATTAAAACAGGCGCGCAAAATGCCAACTTGCGTCCAATAAGCACACAATAGACCATCTAGTCAATGCATCATAAAAATTACCTAGATGGTCAACACAACGGATTTATTTGTCCGCGTACATATCCCAGAATTATTCCCAAACTTACTGGTGATTCTAGGCCAACCTCATCTTAGGAAGGCCGAACAATTAATTTTCGCAGCAAACTAACACATGGAAATTCATTGATTGTAAAAACTTCTGGTTTTTCAATGAATGACCAAATAAATTTTGTGCATCATTATTGATCCGGGATGGCCCAACCAGTCATGCCAAACAAGATATCCAATAATCAACTTCTAGTTGATCTCAGCTTTGGGCTGTGCAAACTGTATATTTAAACACTTAAAATTGCTAGCTTCAGGCTAGTGCATTCCAGCTTCTGGCTGGATATGGAAAGTTTCAATTAATCGAATACTGTGTGTTTAATAACTTAAAATTGCTAGCTTCTGGCTACTATATATGTGCCAGCTTCAGGCTACTATACATGTGCTAATTTTAAGCTTATTTTTGCCACTCATGTCGAAAAAGATCAGAATTATTGGACAATAATTAAAGTAGTGGCAAACTTTTCCAAAAGCAAAACCTCAAAGATTGAAAAGCTTTGGAGTTTACTGATAAATAATGCAAAGTTTTAATTACCGAAAAATCTTCTGGATCTTTTCGGTAAGCCCCTAAAATCTTCGGAAGAAATTTGTCATGGGCATTGAATGCATTTAAATGCAAATCGTCTAGAAGATGCAATAAAAGAGAAAATAAAGCAAAGACTGGATGTGTTACTGCCAAAAGATCCCGCAGATCTTTGAGGAAAATTGAAGAAAGATATGACCACCAGAAGGTGGATGTTGTATGACCACCAGAAAGTAGATATTGTATGACCATCAGAAGATAGATACTGTTCTTATCTTGCTTATCCTGAAGGTGCAAGCCAATATATATTGAATAATTTTATTTTATGTTCAGTTTTATTATTATGCGTTATATTTTATTTTATTTTATTTACTTTACAGCATTTTATAATCGTTTCTAGAATAATGGCTCATGCATTAGTCTTGAAGACAATGCAAATTGACATCCAAGGGGGAGAGTTATATGTGTAGATGTCAACTATTTCACATAACATGTGATAGTACAATCTCGTAGTGAGAAAACTATTAATACGCTCCAGAAGAGCATAAGTTTGAATATGTTCCCGAAGAACCCAAAAATGACCTGGTATTAATTTTGAGGAGATATACTCTCCTGTGGTGGATGCAATTATTTTTGATAAATTTGGCATTATATGAAAGAATTAGAAATGCATTTGATGGATATGATTACAACCTATTTTTAAGGATCCATAATGTCATGACATATGCTTGAGAATCCCTGAAGGATTCAAGTTGCTTGAAGCAACTAATTCCCAGGAACATATAAAATTAAGATAATCTTTACATGGTTCGAACCAATTTGGATATGTATTGCATAAATGAGTATACGCATGAATTCATCATTGCTTATGTTGATAATTCATATCTATATGTGTTTTTGTGATTTAAATATTATTATGACTCCTAAAGAAGCTTCCAAATGTCGTGCTATGAAAGGATATGAGATGAAAAATCTCATAAAAGAATTAGATTGGTCCTGAAGTACCCTGTCAAAGTGCAATTTATTGCTAGGAACATAAAGCCTGAAGCTTTTAACTTAAGCCTATTGGCAAGATATAACTTTGTTCTTGTCTTCGGGGTAAAACAAATGTGGTATTATGTTAACCCGGTAAACCCGAAGAGAATATAGTTGATTTTTGCAGATGCAGATCCTTTATTTGATCAACATAAACCACAGACAGGCATGTGGTACAATTTTACACATATAACTGCTATATTATTGCGACCACAAAAAGGCAAGATGGCAAGGATGGCATTCCGACAACGAATTCTTACCTTATTGAAGGACTAATATGTCAAAATTGGACAAAGACATACGTTGACAAGGATGATTGGCATGCAACAACATCAAGATATCAAGAGAGGCCAAAATGAGGGGGAGTAGAATACGCACTGCACTCTTTTTTCCTTCACCAAATTTTTATCCCACTGGGTTTTTCTTGGTAAGGTTTTTAATGAGGCAGTCTTCCCTAAGCGTATTCTACCAAATACACAATAACATTCAAAGGGGAGTGTTATAAAAGATTGTGAATGTTATGTATTTGCTCCACCTACCTTATCTGTCATCTACCTAAAAATTTTGTCTATATAAAACTGCTCAATCTGTACAACAATAGTTGAGTGAAATAAACCATATTTCACAACAAGATTGAGAATGTTGTCCTCATAATGGGTTGCCTGATTCTGGACTAGTCATGGGCTAAATACAAAGGAAGGAAAACCAAAAAACTAATTGTTAGGGCCTGTTTGGTACCATTTTAGTTTTTAAGCTTTTGGTTTATCATAAACCAAAATAGGTTTATTGTTTTGGTTTTTATTTTTTATAAAAACCATTTTGAAACTAATAACATAATATATGTAATTACTTTATTATTTAAAATAAATTATTTACAAGAATAAAAAATTATGATCTTTCATCATATAAATATAATTTGTATATAAAAATTTAACAAAATAATATTATGAGAGTAATGTCAAATTTACTACATTTTGAAAATTTAAAAAATATATAACAATATTCATGTATCAAAAATAAATCAAAATTATAATATTAATGTTGATCATATCTATTCCACAGCTATTGTGCTACTCTATCTAGAGTCTGACTATTCGCTGAAGTTGTCTATAATTAATATCTCTTTCTTCAGGTGTAGTTTTGGATTTAGAGTTTAGGCTTTAAAGTTTTAGGATTTAAAATTTTAAGATTCAGGGTTTAGGATTTTAAGGTTTAATATTTAGAGTTTTAGGGTTTAATGTTTTAAGATTTACGGGATTCAAAGGTTGAGGATTAAAGGTTTAGGGTTTAAGATTTTAGAGTTTAGGATTTTATGGTTTAAGGTTTAGGGATTTTAGATTTAGAATTTTAGGGTTTAAGGTTTAACATTTTAGTATTTTAGGTTTAAAGTTTAGGGTTTGGAACTTAGGTGTAACAGCCCGGGTAAATTTGGATTTTTACCGGGACTGTAGAAATTGTTTTACCGTGATTTACTGTTGAATTAATCTCGGGTAATTAATTCACAGTAAACGGGAGTCGTTTTTTCGAAACCGAGAATTTTTCCGCGCTCGGGATTGTCTTCCTAACTAACCGAGCCTCGGTTTCCAGTTCCGAGACTTGGACGACGTTCAGGAGGATTAATCGAATTTTCCTAGCCCAAGTTGTATTTTTGGACTCGGGACGGAATTTGTCGGAAAGACGGGGGTATCCCTGCGTCTACGGGATTCCGACGCGAGAATCCGGACCGGCCCTATGAGGCTTGCCCGAGCCACTCTTCTTCCTTCTTTTCCTTCCTCTTCCTCTTTCCCGGCAATGTTTCTTCTCTCTCCCGGTTTTTCCCCGGCCACGTGGGCCCCACTTCTCTTCTCTCTTTTCTTTCTTCTCTTCTCCTTCCTTTCTTTTCTCTTTTCTTTTCTTTTCTTCTCCACGTTTCTTTTTTTCAGCCGCCTCACCCGTGACCTCCTCCCCACTTGCTTCTCTTTTTCTTTTCTTCTCCATTTCTTTTTTTTCCTTCCGCCGGCCTTCCTTTTCTTTTCTAACCCGTGACCAACCGGCCCCTCCACCACTTCCTTTTCTTTTTCTTCTTCATCTTATCTCTCCCACAGCCCATTCTTCTCCATTCCTCACCTTGCCACCGCCGGCCACACCACCAACCCCTTCCTTTTCTTCTTCTCTTCTGCAATACACCGACGAGCCGCCACCGGCTTCTCTCCCCTGCAACCGTTCCCTTCCATCGCTTCCTCCCTCTTCCCCTCACCACAAATCGCTGCCGCCCGTGCTTTGCTCACCTCGCCGCCGACAGGACGCGCCGCCAACGCAGATCGCCGCGTCGGGCCCCTCCCTCGCTCTTCTCCCTTGCGACGCCGCCGTTGCTGTTCCTCTCGCGCCCAGCCGTCGTCGTTGCTGAGCCGTCGCACCACCGCCTCTCTCCACTACCGCTGCAGCCAGACGCCGCCACAGCCACCCAAGACAGGTTCGACACCGCCGTGTCCCGTCTCTTCCCCTCCTCTTTCCCCAAGTTCCTGTCTCCTCACTCCTCCCTCGTGCGTGCCCTCTTCCCTTACCTGAACCGACGACAACCACATCAAGCTGGGTGAGTCCTTGGCCTCGCCATCCTTCTCTTTGCGTTTAGATTGCTGTTTCTTCTGATTAAATTGGAGCTTGCGGTTGAATAATTAGGACTGAGTTGGTATAAACGGGTTGAATTGTTTGTTGTGGGGTGTGGTCGTGGATGATGTGTTCGTTAGAATCGGGTTGTTGTATTGATTTTTGTTTGATGCGTTGGTTGATGATGAATGGTAACAGGGAAGTGGCTGCAAGGGGTGCGTGAACAGTAATCTGGGAGCCTTGGTTGTCTTGGGACTGCGTGAACAGTACCCCTGGCCGGAATCCGGCGAGTTTCCGGCGAGTCCCGGGCAACTTCGGTGTGAACAGTACGTCTTCAGCAAATGGAACTCAAAGGACGGATGCTTCGGTAATTCCTTAGACCCGAATTATACCTTAGCGCGGGTTTGGGCTCGGTGCACAAGTGGGCTCGGAAACGGGCCGAAAGTGCGGAGGCCCATATTATCGCAACACATATATATGCATTTGACGGACTTAATAACGAAACCGATAAACAAGAGAAACACGTGGACGAACTATATAAATAAGGGGTTAACGATTTAAACAACGGATTAAAACGATTCGATTATGGATTTAACTACGTCTAATATAAATACAACCCGCACATGATTTATTTTGTGATCACGAGGAGCTTATATAATTTCCTATGAACCGGAACTATGATAGTGGCATTAATACTTTGATGAAATATTATACTAGTTATATTATTCCATCTAAAGATTTTATTAGTTTGAGCTATACTAATTTAATGTATTAGGTACGTGCGTTACACTATATAATGAGTTTCGAAAATATTAATATCTTTACCTTATTTATAATTATCGGTGATGTAATGATGTACGAATTTTAAATAATGCTTTACAACATTATGATACGGATAGTTATACCATATACCGTCTATGTAAATTAATTCCCGATGACACTATTCCCATGTAACAGTTTTACTATCGAAAATATTACAAGTAAGGTTATTATTGTGTACACGATTTCACAACTTTAATTATTACAACCGATGTTTACACGGTATTATTTTGGGAAATACAATATTATAAAATGCTATCTACTTTATATTACGATATCGGCTACAAATATTTAATGGTTATAAATACCTGCAGCCATGATAGTAATGTTTAACAGAAACAGTTTTAAAACGGGGATGACAACTTAAATTGTGGAAAGCCGAGTAATAAAATAATAGCTAACGACATGCATTGCACTCTTTGATGTGCATTATATGTGATTATATGTTTTGGACATGATATAGGGACAAATAAGCTATATGGTTAT
>JAKUCV010003652.1:37618-119574 GCA_028386065.3 Turnera subulata
TGATGTGTTGTTTGAGTTGTATTCCACTGTTATGTTGTTTGTGATAGTTTCCTTGTGATGTGATTATTTGCCTGTCGTTGTGATTGTTGTTTTACTTCGAAAGTGTTATGGTTGAATATATCACTGTTTATCTTTCGTCGGTGAGCGTTTCGGACTCACCCCTCGCCTGCGGGGTTTCATCCCGTAGGATGAGTTGTTTGTTGTACAGGCTTGGTGCATTTCCCGACAGGCTGCGGCGTTACCCCTTGAACGGGCTTGGATCCATAGATTGCATGTGTCGCATACAGTGTTAGTTATTTAAAGGTCTTCCGCTGTGCATGTTTTTATTATTGTTGGGCCGTTGGGCCAGTTTTGATATGTTATTGTCGGGCCATTGGGCCGTATGGAAATATTATCGATATTTTTATTATGGGCTGTTGAGCCCGAGTTATTGTGATATACACTGTATGCTAGGCCTTGTTGGGTTGGGTTGTCACAGTTCCGGCCTGTGTTTACTGTGTACGGTAAATACGGGTCGGGGCGTTTCATTAGGATTTTAGAGTTTAAAGATTAGAGTCTAGTGTTTAGGTTTAGAGTTTTAGGGCTTAAAGTTTGGGTGTAGGATTTGAGGGTTTAGGGTTTAAAATTTTAAAATTTTTTAGGGTTAAGGATTTAGGGTTTGGGTTTAGGGTTTAAAATTTTTAGATTTTTAGGGTTTAAGATTCAGGTTTAGCGTTTAGAACTTTAGGGTTTAAAAGTTTAAAGATTTTTATGGTTCAGGATACATAGTTTGGGTTTAGAGTATAGTTTTGAGTTTAAAGTTTTTGGGTTTTAGAGTTTAGAGTTAATTTGTAACCCAGGAACCAAAACACAAAAACCACTTTTTATGGTTTCTTTAAATTTAGATTTTATTGCATGCTTAAAAAAACGAAAACCAAGCTGTCTAGCCAAACATGTTTTTAATTTTTTTTAAAAAAAATAAACCAAAAATAAAAAACTGCAACGATACCAAATAGGCCCTCAAAAATTAAAAATTGAGAGGGATATTCCGCTCTTGGCCCACGAATTATGGACCCAAACATATTCTTGGCCCAATACGAGCTTATAATCCCTTAAAATCGTCTTGGGCTCAAGTGTAAAGACATGCACACAAGGCATCTTCACAAACGGCCCAATCAACTTCGGCACCGTTTGTTATTTTCTTTTTTCCAAAACGAACGTCGTTTTCCGCCATCTCTCCCTGGGTCTCCACCGCCGTTTAGAATTTGGAAAAGAAAGAATATCCCTTTTCCCTCTGTCGCCCAAAACCCCAATTCAATTGGACCAATCCTTAACCCCTAGCCTTCCTTCCCCTGCTAAATCAGGTTTTGCGTCCCCAAAACGGTGCGTGTTTCTTCCCTCCCTATCCTCCTCCCTTCTTTCTACAACAGTCAAATTCTATTCAATCGTTGAATTGCTGATTGTCCTGTCCTCCAGCTCTGGTTTTAAGTCCGTTGGTTTTAAATTCTTAGCCCAAAACTAGGAAAGGTTTGTTCTTTAGGTTTAAGTTTTTGTTGGTTTTACTAGTTATATATCCCAAGAGTTGAGTTTCTTGTTTGTAAACAAGTTTGTGATCACTTTTATTCCCCTCTCTCTTATATGCATGCTTATTACTTGCTCCCGTTGCAACTTTCGGTTGCCTTGCAAAGTTTTCTTAGGGTTATCAAATTTTGGCGTTTTTCATGTGATTTTTCCGCTGTTTAATGATTTCCCATTTTGTATACCAGTTCGTGGAAGACTAGTTTAGTTCAGGAATTGCGTCATTGGAGTTCGTAGCTTATTGTCTAACTGAATGCAAGCGTAGTTTTGGCTTGTGATATTTATAAAGCTTCTAGTTGATTGTAGATTCTCCAAAATTGCATTCTTCAATTGCTTTTGTTATTGGATGGGTTCTGGGAGGTAGGAAATTGGTCTTATCGTCTGAGAGAACTGAACTTAGACTCATTGTAGGACTCAACGAGAAGACTTTTAGAACAATGTGGAGAATAGTGTTTCTCTGTATATGAACGATTTTGGACTGTATCTTTCCCTTAACGTTTTAAAGTTTTTGTGACATGTGTCAATTGTTCTTTATCTTTTCTTTTCTGATCACATTGGTTTTTTTTTCTTTTTTCCATTTATAGTTAAGCTATGGCTACTGATGTTGAGATGGAAGAAGGCTCTATTACTTCAATTATCACGGATTCCTTGGTGGGTAACCAGGGTTTAGATGCACTGTCCCCTGAAGATGTTGCCTGGGCGGACTCATGCCTTGTTAAAGACCCTGAAGTCTCAGATGTTGACTGGAGTTCAGTAAAAGATGCATTGCTAGAAATCCTCAGTTCACAACCCGAATCACAATACTCCCCACCAGTAAGCGATGCCCTTCCTGAAGGAACTGATGTTGAGTTGCCCCCTTCTGCTGAACCGGCTTCTGTGCTGTCCTTGAGAAGAACCAATGGTGATTCTATTCCAGATGGAGATACAGAAACAAACAATGATGAGTTGACAGTGGAGGGAGATATTGGTGTTTTCTTATCTCAGCCGTGTGAGGTTGATGGCTCAGAAACTTCTTTGAAAAATGCTTTTCTACCAACTTACAAGGAGGAAGACGACCAGAGAATGACTAGACCCATCGATTCAGAGTTTGATCCTGGAGTTTGGGAGAATGAGATGGAACCACCAATAGACGATATATTTAGGGTATGGGATTTGGGCATTCCAGCTGAGACAGATGATCTTGTTGAACAGTTGAACAAAGCCCTTACGGAAACTTTTGCTCAGTCGATGCCATCAGCTTTTGATGATTCAGGGGTATGGAAAGACTTGAAAGACTTGTCTCTTGATGCTGTGATTGCTGGCATTGGAGACCTTTCTTTGAATCGGCATTCTGCGTAGAAACATTGTGCATAGGACAGTACTGATATCTGTACTTTGTTCTTTACATTTTCGTTTTAGTTTCATAACATTTAGGAGTTTTTTTTTATAAAAAATTTCCTAACAAGTAGCGAAACTGTATCTTTCTTAGCGTATCAGGTTTTGAGTTTACATTCCAAATAGCTTGCATTAATTTAATTGAAACCTCGAGACGGGTCAATTGGTTAACTGCCATAACTATTGGGCCAGGATGACCTCAGGATTGTCCTGGAGAATTTGTTCTGCGCAAGAATATGTTGTCAGCATGCCCAGTAGGCGTTCAACTGCAACAAGATGTTATGGCAGTTAAATTGAGCCCGGAGTTTCCCCGACACTATGACGCGTAGTAGGCGAGGGTGTCCGCTGGTGTCCCGGTGGGCGGTCTCTCCTATGAGGAGGGTCTAATGCCAGGATGTAACCGGTATTGACCGGGGCCTGGACCGACGGGGCGATACCGGGGCCTGGACCGACGGGGCGATGATAACACCACTGATGCCTCTTTTTTTTTCGAAAAAAAAAAACTGCAACAAGATGTTTATTGTCCCAACATAGATGTAAGCGTAACATATTTGACTTTGCATAAACAAATAATTTAGCAATTGAGATCAGATTGCCTACAGCCTTTTGCACTATATTCCTCGATCCAGAATCCTAAGTATGGCTGTTCCCAGCCTTGTACATAAAAAAAATAAAAAGAGAATCCTAAGTAGCTTATTTTAGTCAAAAAGTGGCTCATAATGGAGTCATGTACTGCCTTGGCCAACCATCCAGGCAAAGAACTAAGGATTTTCTTTTGAGCATGTCCCAACCATGCAGCAAAGAAGCAAGAATTAAGGTTGTAATTTGTGCATAGCTTTTACCACACATCACTGACATTGTATACGTCTGCCTTTTTTTTTTTTGATCAACGTATACGTCTGCCTTAGGATGCGCCATTTCGCATGGGTCCTCTCTAGTGGGCCTACTCAATGATCTGTCGGCCCAACAAGGTCTACGTGGCCATAAAGATCTGAAGGGGCTCAGTGGTCCAGTCCATCTGGTAAGCTTCTCCACCGTTGAGATGGGATCCATAAACCATCAAATCTGGCAAATAAACCATGGCCTTTAATCAAATTGGAGCAAAAAGACAAGAAGAAAATAGATTAGAGCCTCATATTTACACTCTCCAGAGAAGTCACACAAAGAGCACTCATTCGGGCCCTATTTTACATAATAGAGACCGAGATGCATTTGTCCATTCCTCTTCACAAGCAGAGGCAGAGAAAAAAAATCTAAAAGGGTTTATGACCGAATAATTTCCATTTATTTACGAGGTGAGAATAAAACCATCCATTTCAGCCACGCATGCTCCATGCCAAGTGTACCATGCTATCATCCACACGGCAAGCCCCTATTCGTCCACCAACGACAGCCTCAAATGTGACATCTTATGATAACATACCAGCCAAATATAAATACAGTGAAGTGCATGCATGCGTGTGGTAAAGAGGCTCGAGATAGAGAGGAGAGGAGATAAGATAACTGAGTACTAGCTACTTGTTGTTTTAGAGGCTCTCTCTTTAAGGCAAAACAAAGGAAGAAAAAAAATGGCCTCAGCCTCAGCCTCACTCCTCAAGTCATCACTAGTCCTTGACAAATCTGACTTCTTCAAGGGCCAGAACCTCCGCCAATCCTCGGCCTCCATTGTCAGGTGCACCCCATCTTCATTCGTTGTTCGTGCCAGTGCTAGCTCCTACGCCGATGAGCTTGTCAAGACCGCGGTATGTTATATACGTTGCACCTTTTACTCACTCTGCTTCTTTACTACTACATATAAAAACTTAAGACTGTACTATCGAAATTTGAAAGGACACTGAGTTGTATGCTAATAAGTCCTCTATAGACTGCTTCTTACAGCTGCAGAATGATACATATGATTGTTGTTAAGCAAGAAAAATCTAGACCTTTCCCTTGTTTTAAAGTTATTAGTTTCCAGGAGTGAACTTTGCAGTCACTGTCTATGGTCCATGTTTTGTATTGACTAGGTGGGTATATTAATGACTGTAGTGATGGCTATGTGAAAATTCTGAAGTAACAAGAAGAAACTATGAAGAGGATACTATATGGCATGAATAGGTTAGGAAAGAAAATTGTTACCGGGTCATAGTTGTTAAACTCAATGTTGTGCATGATTTGTAAGACATACTGCCTTATGTGTGTACAATCATTGATTGTTGGCTGTAGAAAACCGTTGCATCACCAGGCCGTGGTATTTTGGCCATGGATGAATCCAATGCTACCTGTGGCAAACGTCTTGCCTCAATTGGGCTAGAGAACACTGAGGCTAACCGCCAGGCATACCGTACCCTTCTCGTGACAGCACCAGGACTTGGTCAGTACATCTCCGGTGCCATCCTCTTCGAGGAGACTCTCTACCAATCCACCACCGAGGGCAAGAAGATGGTTGATGTTCTTGTTGAGCAAAACATCGTCCCTGGTATCAAAGTCGACAAGGTAATTAAGTACCCACCACAATACATTTAGATTCCTGTACAATTGCATAAAGAGCAACATTATAAGTGGCAGTAACTGTGAGGAACAATAAATACTTTAACGGGTTGAAAACATTTGAAGTAGAGTGTTATGTAAGTAGTAGATGCTAGGAAGGGACTAAATTTATTGGTAACATATAGATCACTACTTTTGTTGCCTGATGAATAGATTTGTACTAACATTTAAGTATTGACAATGAGAACAACAGGGTTTGGTGCCCCTTGCTGGATCCAACAATGAATCATGGTGCCAAGGTCTTGATGGACTTGCCTCCCGCACAGCTGCCTACTACCAGCAGGGTGCACGTTTTGCCAAATGGTATAAAAGCTAGTTTTGTGTGTTCCATACTATTCCAGTTCAATCTTGTTCTTAGTTTTTGAAGTGACATATTATCTTGTATATCTCCTTTCTTGATTAGGCGTACCGTTGTGAGCATCCCCAATGGCCCAACTGCCTTGGCCGTGAAGGAAGCTGCCTGGGGTCTGGCCCGCTATGCTGCTATCTCTCAGGTATAGCATATCAGGAAAAGAAGAGAAGTCCTGCATACTCTGTTGCATATAAAGCTCAGCTGATTAAAGATTGTGTTTCTTTGGTTGTGTAGGACAATGGATTGGTCCCAATCGTTGAGCCAGAAATCTTGCTTGATGGTGAACACAACATTGACAGGACCTTTGAAGTAGCCCAGAAGGTTTGGGCTGAAGTCTTCTTCTACATGGCCGAGAACAATGTCTTGTTCGAGGGTATCCTCCTCAAGCCTAGCATGGTCACTCCTGGAGCAGAATCCAAGGAGAAGGTCAAACCTGAAGTTGTTGCTGACTACACCCTCAAGCTCCTCAAGAGGAGAATCCCCCCAGCAGTCCCTGGAATCATGGCAAGTTCCATTCAACTTCCATTTGATTTATCAATTTTGATAACTGGAAAACCTTATTTAAAACTTGATCTCCCTCCTAACACCCTCCATACTTAGGAATTATGCTACCTTATGTCCTTTTAATGAGCACAAGCTAACTCTGAATCATTTGTTGGAGCAGTTTTTGTCTGGTGGGCAATCCGAGGTTGAAGCAACCCTGAACCTCAACGCCATGAACCAAGGCCCCAACCCATGGCACGTGTCCTTCTCCTATGCCAGAGCTTTGCAAAACACTTGCTTGAAGACATGGGGAGGCAGACCTGAGAATGTGAAGGCAGCTCAGGATGCTCTGCTCCTCCGTGCCAAGGCCAACTCAGCTGCTCAGCTTGGCAAGTACGACCCTTCAGGAGAGTCCGAAGAGGCCAAGAAAGAATTGTTCGTCAAGGGATACAGCTACTAAGCTGTCGCATAAGATGCCATAGATTAAAAATTGGAGATGTAAGGGAGAGATGCAAAACATTTCTATTCCTCAAATGTGACTATGATTTATAGCCATGGAGACTATTTTTGTTCTGGTTACCTGTACTTATTTTTTAGCCACTTAATAAACCTTTTGCTGATGAGATTAGCTATGTGCCTTCTTCTGATGCCTGATCGAGAATGCTTGATCCCTATCTCACAACTAGTTTCAAGTCCTACATATCACCCTTGTTTTCAAATGCTAGTCTAGTCAACCATGCGTTGATAATCGAAACTCTATGGTAAGCTACTAAAATTTTGCGGTGGTGGAGAAAATCACATCGTGATCTTTCACCATGTTGGCCAATGGATGTACCATTCAAACATCTTTCCCTTCTGGATACACAGCTCAGAAGTTAACATACAGTATTGCCAAGCTATCTCCTGACATTTGATGGTTGAACACATCCCATGAACTACCCTTTAGGCATGCTCATGCCTAACGATAAATCACAAAGTACTAAAGCTTACAGACTTTGCGTGGGTTGGCAACTGATCAAAAACAAAATTATCTTGCTAACCATTTGTATCTAAGTTCATACTTACATCCACTAACGTAAACAAACAAGAAAATTGCTAGCAGAAAATTGTGGTCATATAAGTCCCATACTCACTGACGGCACCAATGATGGCAGACATAAATTGTTCGAGTCATTGAAATTGGCACTTCAATGCCTCATCTTTTTCTGTTTAAGGTTCCTGCTGTTACTTATAACCGACTTTATGGGCTACAAATAGGGCCAATTGCTGTCCAAAACCCAGGACCTACCCTCCTCACTAGGAGATTGTGTCCAGCTCTAAGTTTCTTGTCCCCACCATAAAGAACCTGGTAACCAAGTTATGGAGGACAGAGGTTGCTTGCCACGAAAAGACTACAACCGCTCATATTAAGAAAAGACAAAGTTTTTTCAATACAAACGTCATAATAACAATTGTTTTGTTAATCAGAAAAGAAAGAAATGTTTTTTTTTTTCACTGTATTGGTTAATATGTCTACGGTTATCGTGACCCCTTCTTATCCTCTCCCAAAATAAGATCAAAATGAGTAAATATCAAGTGAAAGTAAGAGACGATGATTGTTTATACAGCCGGAAGCTACCAACCGCCGGCAGGCAATAGTTACTGTTATTTCTTTTGCACATTTACAGTACCCATATTCATATACAGGCCCAAATTTTCCTACGACTAACAAACTTTCCTAAAACATGGATAAGAGTGGCTGCACAAGCCTCGCTTCATCAACCAGGCATTCAAACCCATCTGCAGCCACAAAGTAAAAGAATGAAACCGCTCGAACATGATTTGCAAACAGTATTGGGAACCAAGCTAGTGCTTTGAACCCTAACATATTAGGATTACTATAATTCACATAACATCATTTTCTTTCCTTCTTAGCCACAAAATATCCACCAGATTGCTATTTATATTGATCACAAATCTGCGCTTTCAGGATCCAATACAATCCTCCTTTTGAACTCATTAAGCCACTGTATATCGACAAATGGGCTGAATGTGACAACTCGTTATCCTTCTTTTTTAAAAAAAGAAGAATGCAAGTTCTAATTTTACATTAGGGCATGCAACTCCAAGCCCTTTCCCTAACAAAAAGGATGGAGACAACCTCGGCAAAAAAAAAAAAAAGGATGGAGACAACAGATATTTTCTTTAAGAATCAATTTCAAATTCCATTAAGGGAGACCCTAACGAAGAATACCAAAGATGTAAAGGCAGTATCGAACTGATCTGAGGAAGCTAATTCCCCACAACCTACAAAGTTGCTGAACCTCTAAGTACGCACTGAAATTTTTAGGTGCTTAAGGCTATACAATCGTAACTTTACAACTACACATATATCAGATAGGACACTATCAGTAGACCTATAACAATGTGAAAAATGCCTAGAATTCCTTTCACGCTAGACAACAGATATTTGCCCAATATTAAAGATGACTTCTCGCAGACACACTCATTGATTACTGTGGGCAAAGGCATTTCTTCATTTTTTAGTTTCTTACCATATATTCTGTGAGAATTCTACTTGGTTTCACTTCAACTGGATAAAATGCATCTGGCTTGCCAAGCAATTCAATGCATCAAGTGGAACATCAATTTTATTTAATACAAATAGCACAATCTGGTTTGAAAACTATTGTAGAATACACCCCTGATCAAGGAACAAGACAATGATAAGTTTTAGAAGCTGCAACTACAAAATGGCTAAATTTATTAAATTCTGGAAAGTAATACTAAGTTCAAGCAACTACATTCTCCATACCGTTTCCAGCATTTGTAAACTGCTTCACAACAATAGTAACTACTCAACAAAATAAACAAAATGCAGTCTATCTCATCGACCTACAAGTACAAGAATTGAGATTGAGTTCTTACAGCACCCTTCTCCAATCCTCACAGAAATATTATAACCCATCTGTAACAGAAAGTTTTGCTCCCTCTCACCCTTAATATGCTCTTTTAACATAAATAGGTCCCATAATGAAAGATGAAAACTTTGCTGCCCTCAAATTATCATTTCTAGATCCATAACTCCTAAAAAGGCAAAGAGTCGAGTAGTACCCTGCTCAAGTCTATTTAAATCAAGAAAAAGCATGAAGATACTCAGGTTTCCCTATTCTGTGCATTAAGCAACTGGAAGTGGAAACAATTATCTCACACATACATGAAACAATTAAAGATCAACATCCTTAATAACTTCTGAAAGCATTTATCTTTTCCAACATCGAGAAGAGTACGAAATCATGCAGAAGAGTAAGACAATGGAACAGTATAAGTCTTGCCACCATTCACATCTGGACCACAGATACCAGTAAGTAGCATCATATTTTCTTCTCCAGAAGAAGTGCTATTCTAATATCAAATCCAAAATTTAGTTCTTGGCAAGCAAGGATGCATCAGCTAACACGAGAACTGATTGTTACTGCAATGTTATTTCTGTCCTTGGGATTCAGACAGCAGAAGGTCAAGGTGTTGATTGCTATTTTAGTCTTTCCATTCCGATGACATGAAGTAAAGACTGGCCAAACTCAAACTTTGATTATATACAAGGCAATTTGCAAACAAAATATGGATCTTGAATCCTGACACAACTGATGAAGGAAACTGGAAGCCCCCACCCTGATACTTGTTACGACAGATCTTTTGAATACATAAAGGAGCAACATCTTAATTAATTGAGGCTCATGGCTCTTTAAAAGGCCTCAAACCACGTAAAACATATCATCATCATTTTCTATGGAAATATAATTCAAGCAACATCAAGTTTAGCATCCAAAAAAAAAGAATGCTCAATCAAACAAACAGAATGGTTTATTCAGTAAGTTCCGAGAACAGAATGATAGATTCCTGTGCATTTTATGTTAAGAATCTTGTCATCAGGCAATCAATAGTTCAAAAAGCCATAATGCAAATTCCATATATGATACGACATAACACATATTGCAGACAGAGAAGGAAATACACGTATCCAGAAATAAGCCGAGAACTATACCTTCTACTTTTCCGGCTCAATTTTGAAGGATCCAAGAGGAACCACTCCAGCAGAGTCAGAGTTGATGCCATTGTTTTCTAGCCTTCGTTCCTTCAAACAAAAGCAGACAAATAATTTTATTAAAACCATAGCATGAAATTCAAAGTCATGATTCTCAGTGTCGGTCTAGAGTGAAATTAAATTTGACTTTTTTAAAGAAAAGAAAGAAAGATGAACGTCAAAAACTGTGTGTACCTGGTTAGCTGAGTTTTGTCCGTGTATCCGCTGAGGCCTGGAATTAAGATCTATCAACTTATTGTCCATTTGGCCATCACCTTCGGCATTATTCTCGAGCACTGGAGTAGTAGCTACCCGGTGATTATGACGATTTTCTCTCGAGGCAAAATTAGGCGACTGATTTTGGCCCCTCTGTGTTTCATTACGATCCAGTGGCTGCTGTCCCAACTCCTCCAAACGACCTGATTTATCACCTGGAAACTAAAACAGAGAATCGAAACAAGAAGGATATTAATATCTGGAACATTCTACACGAAAACAAATCAAAAGGCACTACACAACTCATCGGCTCATAAACACAAACCTCGACTCTCTGCCTCAATAGGAGATATCTACCGTGGGTTCTTTTACCGCCAACATGCACAATCATATCACATTGCAGGCAGAGGGAACTACCATCTATCTCACAGTAAAAGAATGCTACACATGCATGTTGCCAAGTGCCAAAAAAGAACAATTAAAACCCTGAACCACGAGTTACAAAGAACACAAACTTGAGAGAGGAAAGAAAATAAAAGAATCCAAAAATCTACAAAATTATGGATTACCTGGTGCATTTTCACATATATCACAACGAGGAACAGCACTCGGATTAGCAAGCCCGACCCGTACATGTCGACTAGCAAGCTTATTACACAAATGGACCTGCAACTCACATCACACCCCAAAACTTGATAATGCTGCTGTGAAACCAAATTTTTATTTAAAGAGCAACAATTAAAAAAAAAAGAAATTTAAAAATGAACAATTATCGATTTGGTCTTGACATGGTAGAAGTCCAATCAGCAACATTTGTCATTGCTCAAAACTTGAATAAAAGCGATTCAACTGTATCACCGACGGTTAAATAACTAATTTCAGGTGGATGAATTCACTTTATTTATTATTAAAAAGTTCAAAATAATTACGAAGGCAACATGACTGGTCAATTCCACTTCATCAGCAAGAAAAAAAAAAAAAAAAACGAAACCGATTTTTGTCAGAGAGAAGTGAATAAACTGGAATACTCGATCAAATCCATCCTGCAATTAATCCAATCGTGGCATGAACCCGAAAAAAATTAAAAAAAAAGAAGAAACAAGGAATTGAAATTACCTTCTCGTCACAGGCACGGCACAGCGCGGCCTCGTCGGCGGCGCAGAAGAGGATCGCGGCGGCGCTCTCGCACACGTCGCATAGCGTTCGCATTTCACCTCCCCTCTTTTTGAATGCTTTTTCTAGCGCATATTTCTCGTGCTGTTTTCTTCACTTTCTCAGTCAAGGCAGAGTCTCATTTGGTTTCTCGTAACTAAAGAAAGCGTAAAATTTAAATGTTTCGAGAGAGGGGAGACCAGAGAGAGTCAAAAATAGAAAGGGGGAAGAAGAATAGAAAATGAAAAAAAGGGAAGAAAAAAGTGGAGGTTAGGCGATAGTGGGTGAAATTATAATATACGGTGAAGGAGTAGGAGAAGAAGGGCAACTGAAGCTGAAGGTGACAGCTGGAAGGAAAATGGAAACCGCCTTGGCTTCGATCTGCGCTGTGGCGTGTTTTTTGTGTCTGTCGCTCGCTGCTGTTCCTCAAACTTTTCTTCTCTTTAGTGGCTGCTGCGCTGCCTATGCTTGCTTGCATTTTCCACGTTTCTTTCTTCTTTTTATATATATAGACTCTCTATAGAGAAACTGCTTCTCTCAGGGGAATCTGCTGGATTAACTGGATCCTACAACAACTTGCATAACAAAAATATAATGTTGAAAGAATCGTCTCTAATATATACTTAACTTCTTAATTAATCAGTCCCTAAAGAACAAAAAAAATTATATTTAATGTAATTGTTTAAGTAGTTGTACATCATGTTAGGCACCAGTTGGGTATGTTCTGGTCGATGAACTGGAAAAACAAAAGTTGAATGGACGTTCTTTCCTCTCTGTGTTCTTTTTAGTGCATTCTTGGGGTTATTGAAATCAATGTGGTGTACAGGTCGATAAAAGTTATAAATTCTCTAGAATAAAAACACACAAACAGCTGTTATGTGCAGTGTTCCGGAAATGCATGAGCAGACTCAAACATGACGTGCCCGAGACATATACCCCCCCAACCAATTAACTGCAACTTCAAAATTAATTAAGCCAAAAATTACTGTTACAGAAGGTCAAAGACTAAATAAAAAACAATGAGCATTTGTCAAGAGTGAGTTTCACGGCAGAAAATGAGCGGGGATCGATTTTCCTCAATAGATTGACAAGAAGTTAGGGGGATTGTTCATTTTGGGTGGGCCACCGACCCGCCTGGAATTGGAATGGAACCAACAAATAAGCCAACGTACGCAACAAATTGGATCCCTGGCAAATTCCATTGACTGTTATGTGTGGGTAAGAATAGAATAGACTATTTTTTATATTTTTTTTTGATAAATAAGCCGAACAGAGAAGAAAATCATGGAGTATTATAATAGCTGAACGATTTTTGGAAACTAGAATGAATGTTAATTTCCTTCCTAGAGCCTAAATAATTTGTTTTCTTCAAGATGCATCATGTTAAATGTTAATTGCCTTCCTGACTTTGGTTAGACACTTCTTGTAGTCGTACGTGCTAATCTTGCTCTTGAAATAAATGGCACCGGGTTTTTGCGGACTCGATGTTTTCAAACAAGACTGGCTAGTTGAATTTGACCCGAAAGCTTTTCTAAATTAACATTTCTTTTTATAAACTAATCTGAAAGTAGGATTTAATCACGGTTAGACCCCCCAAAAAACCATAACACAGTGGCTTGGCCACAATTTAACAACTTTTGGTTCCCATTGCTTCAAATATCATCATAGCAGTCGGACTATTGAGAGTTGTAGGACCTGCTTTAAATTAAATTATTGGCTAGCTTTCATATTGAATGCGTCGCAACTCGCAAGCTATACTAGAAGCATCAAGGACTGATTTCTCAGTTTAAATATTAAATTCCTGCTGCTATAGATAGATTGGTTTTAGACTTTTAACTAAGTGATGGTTGATATGATACCACCTTATCACGGGACAATATTGGTGGATTGGAATGAAAAAGAAACAACAGTGACACAGCCCCCACTATCCATCCAGTCTTCCCATACAAAAGGATAATAAAACACAACAACACAAATATCTTTGTTAGGTCCAACACAAGTGGCTTAACTGTTAGCCCTTCGGCTCCTGGCACCTACACATGATTAGGCCGCCTAAACTGGCGCAAGCAAGAGGAGCAAACTGCAAAATATGCATGAATCCAACAGAGATCCAAGAAATTTGTGCTGCCAGCCTGCCACATGCGGTTTACCTTATTACGGTGGACCCTCGCGTAAACCCCCTCCTAATAAATGGTGTGGAGATAGGTTTCTTTGATTTATTAAGAGCCCACAAAGGTCAATACATTGGTATATAACAAGGTTATATTATGGTGTCCCTCGTTAATCACAGCCACAAGCTCTGATACTGGCGAGTGGCCAAGTTTTGAAATCTGAAAGCTCCCTCCTGGCCATTCTAGGCCACCAATTCCATATCTTCCTTGACCCACCTTGCTTTTCAAGGAGATTGTCTTTTCCATTGCTCTTCTCTTACTCACTCCTAACCACGCTAGAAGTTTCCTATCATAGCGTAACAGGAGAGTTATTCTTTATTAACTCATGAAAAGTCAGGCTTTAAAAATCATTAAAATAAAATTTTTTAATTTTCTTTTTTACTTTAGCTGTTGAATACCAACTACTTGAAAAAAACATTAAAAGATAGTCAATAACAATTAAGTCATAGGTTATTATGCTTTTTTTTTTTTGAGGATACAATTTATTATTCTTATTCCATTCATTATCATGTATCTTGGGTACCCAATGTTGAAAAAAACTCTTTCTGGACAAGGAAAAACTCTTCTTGTCAAAAAAAAAAAAAATCTTCAAGAAATATTTTTCTGTCTAATAAAATAATAGATTAGTAGCTTAATATTTTTCTTGTTAGAATAATCTAATTTTGCTTTTTTTAGTTTTTTTTTGTGAGTTAATCTAATTTTGTTGACATGGCAACTGGATGGATAGAGTACATGAGAAAATGCGGAGCCCAGCCACCAGTGTCTTTTTAAGTGATTCAAAAAAAAAATTTGTCTAATAAAATAATATATTAGTAGCTTATTGCCTTTTTTTTGTTATAATGATCTAAATTTGCTTTTTTTTTGGGTGAGTTAGTCTAATTTTGTTGACCTGAATGGAGTGCAAGAGAAAATGCGAAGCCCATCCCAGAAATTTTATGTGGACTAAGTTTGATCAGTTGTGAATCTATCTTAAATTTGATTATGTAAATAATAATTAAACTATTTAAGTATATATATTGAATGTAGAACAAAAAGAATATAAATCTAGGAAGGAAGGGGAAATTGGAAAAAATAAACTCTAAAATAAAAATAATGAACCTTAAATATATTATATTACCATAAACAGGAGGTTCATAATTATGGAGAGTCTTTATAATAAAATTTTTTGAACTCATCCTACCCGTATCCATAATCACAAGCCACTTAGTAGAAAGACTTGACCAATGTAGGGTTGGTCTAAGTAGTAAGCGACTTGGCTCCGCTAAGCGAAGTTTCGGATTAGAGTCTTTGTGTATGCAGAAAACCCATTGGAAAACTCACTCACCATAACCAGGTGCACGATCCAAGTCGAACCGAATTAGTCGGGTCAAAGCTCCGGATAGCAGACGGAAAAACAAAAAAAGAAACACTGGCGTATGGTAATTTTGGACTGGGCTGGCTTAGTTTTTAATTTCTGACACGAAAAAACGAAGAAAAAAACAAAGTAACATACACGACGATAATTGACGAAAAGATCCCCAACTTACTTACAAGTTTGAAGTACTCCACAAATATTGTCGACCCTCTATTCATCGTTATTGCTTAAGGTTATGAAAATATTTTCTTCTAGTTTTTCTCGGGAAAGGAAGAGGAAGGCAATTGTACCAGTACTCTCTAAATTCACATAGGCCCACGGCCCACCATCTATTCTGCTAGGATATCTTTGGAATCCAAGCACACTATGTTGGGCTTATTACTTCAGTTCATGCTCTATTCTTCATTTGTTGTACAAATGCTTTTGAGAGCGTAACTGATCGAAGAGTTCAAACCCAAAATTTGATAACCACTGGGGACATTTCCAACGCAAAGAGATGGCCCAAGGTCAAATCTCTACTTTCACTCTTTCAGGCCCGCAGCAGTCTCACTCTGAGGATATGTTGTTTTTTTTGAAAAAACAAAAAATTATGAGACACGGTGAAAATGTTGGTTGCTCTCCCACCGAATCGTTCAGTTATTCATGCTGATAACCAAAAGTTGTCTTGACAAGTATAATCTGCATTTTCAATGTATAACGTACATAAAGAATAACCAGTTATGCAATATTTTCTTGGCAACATCGTAACTTAGAAATTATCCTTAATTTCGACTTGGATCGAACTCTCCCTTGAAACTTAAGAGAAATGCCTACACTATAAAGAGTGTCGGCACTAGTTATGCATTGTTAAACTATTATAAACAAACGCGCGTGCCAAAAAAATTACGCTTTAAGCATAATTAATTCATCAAAATTATGGAATAAATATATGTAACACTAAGAACTTAATTGAAAAAAAAATGAAAACCGACAAGATTAATTTTAAAACTCTGGGATAATTGCCCCCCTAAGGATGTGCCTGCTCCTGCTGTCCTGCAAGTTGACTTCGTCCCCAGTCATAGGAATCCAATGAGTTCCCAACTCTAACGATGTCTTACTTGCCTCTTCTTGTTTCCTTATTTTATAGCGAGTAAGTGTTTCACAGACGGAGGTAACTGGCTTCTTAGTTGTTTTTTTTTTTTTTTAAGGCAGAAAGGAGAACATAACTAATTATAAACCTGACTGGTTAACAGGTTCTGGCAATGTGTAGCTTCCACACAGGCCTGCATGTCCAGTGTACGAGTTTTCATTTTTTGAGAGGTAAACTTATAAGGGAATTAATTTTTTTATTATATTTAAAGTTGTCGCTTAGGGTATGTGCATTTGTAAGTCAAAATCTTAAAGAAATATTAATCAACCCACCAAGTACGAAGCCATGTTTTCAAAACCAAAATGGTAATCACTTGTCGACGACCAGCAGAAGTCTCTTCGTGGAAGGGAAGCAAATTAAGGAGAGTCAATTTTAATTAAAAGAGAATCAATCAGTAACATTTAAGTATGGAAGTAGTTCCGGTTGGTAAGGTTACAGGCATGCTGCGTCTCATCAGCTAATTTTAAAACAATAATAAATTCGTCGACATCATTGTTTATAGGGGCATTCGACTTCTCGGATGCTATCACAGATCCAACAACTGCTCTATGCTTAAAAAAAATCAATCTCCAAATTGTTAGAATATTCCGAAAATGTTCTGTTCTGTACGTTGTATCATTTCACATTATTTTGCACCAAGCCGCAGAAACTTGTACTTTTGCGGGGGGGCGGGGGGGGGGGGAAATGCATAGCAGAATCCTGCCCGGGAAATAATTTCTTTTCTAAAAACTGACCTTTCTTTAAGGAATATTTCTGGAAACTGACTTTAGATTGTAAACTAGACAAGTTCACGGCTTTCCAGCCTTATTTTTCCTTTGTGTGTGTGTGTTATATCCTGAGCTTGGTTGAATTTCATTAACCTCTATGAAAGAAACGGTAGAAATCCAGTACACACAATAATTCTGTAAGAAAGAAAAATATAGTACGAAAACATGTGTTAAGTATGAGAAATTTAATTTGTAGATGTAAATTTTTTTAAAAGTGAAAAATCGGTTGGACTGCAACGCGTATAGATGGCCACAAATGTTCGTTTTCTAATCACTTCAAATAATCATGATTGAGACATCCAAACTGAGATTAATGCCTAACATCAGCTAAATAATTTGTTAGCGACTTAGTGGTTAAAAGTCCATCGTTGAGAATGTACTTGAAAATAACGTGCAACTACTTTCTCCCTTAGATCATGTTGCACATTTAGGCTTTAGCTAGGAAAGCATATTTTGGTATCACTTACCCGCATTAATTCTCCTCACGATGCTTTCAAACTAGTACTACTTGATTTAATTTAGAGGCTTTTTAACCCATTAAACGATTAAATATTATTTGAGCTACATTATATCAGTAAATGGTGTGTGTAATGTGTGGAATGCTTCTGCTTCTCTATACTTTTTGCTTTTAATATCCAAAGTGCAATTGAATTGTGCTCTCCTCTCCGTGAAATCTTTAATTTAGCGTGTCAATCACTGATAATCCATAAGCTCTTTTTTTTGGTCGAAAATAGTCCATAAGCTCGTGGTTCTCTATATAAATGTTGTTCCAAATTCCAAGTGATGAAAATGGGATTTTGGAAGCCCAGTAAGTCCTCGAGACCAGTAATGGACCACTTTGACCATCATCATGTAACCCATGGTGGCTTCACTCTTTCCCTCAAAGTACTTTTACCTTTAATGAAAATTTCTCCAGTGCTTGTAATATTGGCTCTGAAGCAAGAATTATGCTATTAATTTACATAACACGTTTCCCTGCTAATTCAACACATCCATAATCTAATCTGCAGGTTGTCACTGTCCTAACTGCATATTTAGGTTGTTCAAGTGTCTCTTTCCTTACCTTTCTGTCACTGAAGGGATTGTGCCCGTAATTTTGATGAACAAGTACTAACTACTAACCAAACATGTGATAAAAAGTTGTTTATGAAAAGAAATGCATGTGATAAAGAGTTCAATTTAATTATACTGGTCATAAGCTGGTAAAACTTTATTCATATGAACTTTTGCGTTGGCCTTCAAAGAAAGAAATGGGCCTCTACTTCTTTTACAGGTTCTTCTCCTTTTTCTTTTACAGGCTTTTTTCCCCTTTTATCTTGATCCCCTCTGGCCTCTCCAAAGCTGGAAGAAGGAGTAACAAAACCAAAAGCCAACCATTTAGTCCTTGTATGTTTCAGTTTCTCTGCATCTCAGTCACAATCAAGGGATACAAAAACCAACAAATCAATGCCCCTCTTTCTCTCGGTACACCCTTTATTACCCCACTAAACTTCCCATTCTACCAGTAATAAAGAAAATTGCCATTATTTTTTTTATTTAAGGGTAAAACCCATATTTTTTATTTACCTTCCCCGCGACTGGAAGACAAGTATAACATTAACATTCATATCCATGCAATTTCAGCCTCCAATTGAAACATAACACCGTCTCATGTGTGCTTAATGGGGGAAGAAGAATGTCATGGACCCATCCATAATAAAAGGCAGGCGTGCAACCTAATAATAATTGCCAAGCAAAAAGTAATCAACTCTTGAGAACAATTTGTCAATTTGTTGATCTCTCTCTAGCTTTTTTTTATGCTAGAAAAGTATCCCAGTCGACTACCAGATTAATCTCTTTCCGTGGCTCAATGCGTATGCTTGTGAGGTGAGACCAGTACCAATAGCACAATTTTCATACACTCGCTTCCAGCAGGATTCGAAACTTGGACTTTAAAGTTTAAGGAGAATACAACAGGCTTTAACAGTGCAACCAATGCTAATTGTTTTGATCTCTCTAGCTTTCTCTATCTCTTTAATGAACTACTAGTATATTGGTGTACCCAATCATCATCGAAGCTATAACAAGTTTAGAGACCTTTTGTGTCTAACTATCGGCACTCAAAAGTCAAATATGCTTGTAAATTTGATTGGCAAATAATGTTGCTGTTAGACCTATAATTTCGGGCAATCTATGACTTGTACTATCGTGATGAAAAAAAAAAAAATGGAATCTTTATCGTCGAGTTCAGATGATACTTTTTCGTCAAACAAAAATAGTACCTAAAGAAAAGTTATAGAGATTTTATGTTTTTTCATGAAAAAAGCCCCAAGAATTAACTTCACCTCCAATTTGTTTTATAAACGTGAAGTCCTTGTAATGATCCAAATACACGAATGAAATCCTGATAAAAAAAAACATATATTCGAAGGAAACAAGGAGAGAGCGGAAGTAACACCAAATCAAAAGGAGGGAGAAACAAGAAGTCAAGAATTAGTTTCCTTGTCACAATGGGGTACAAACAAATCAATGGTTTAAACTCCAAAAAGACAACTGAAGAATCAATTTTCTTAAAAAAAATAGTAATTTTGACCAAATGAGACAATAAATTTAATAATCTCTACTGTTTGGTACTAAACATAAGACATGGTGAACAATTAGGCGAAGGTGGATGACCATGAACATAAGGCATTTCTCTAGATTTGATCCTTGGCACTTTGTGCCTGACCATAATCATAGTAGGTAGTTGATCTAACCGACAGAATAAAGCGAGGAACTCTTTATTATTTTCCCGCTTGTGTGTTGTTTGCTCCTGAGATCCGCGCCACCACCGAAAAAGGTGATCCGTGATCCACGCCCAATTCAGATTTCAGAGCAAAAATGGTGGTGATTCTTTTTTTTTTTTCTAACCTCCTAATAGTGCATATTATATGAATTTCACATGGTAATCACATCTATTAGTAATTTTTTTCACTTGTTTTCCAAATATTGTTCACGAATTGGCCAGAGATATATTCTAATAGTATTATGGTAGGTTGAGATTTAATAACGTCAGTTCAACTTAGTTTAAAAAAGATTTGTTTTTATTTATATATTTATATTTAGTTTTCCAACAAAAATTTGTCACACATTTACTGAGACCGACCCGTCGTCTCCAATCTTTCCTCTCGCTATTTGTTTTTTCTGAGAAATATCTCATCTTTCCCTTTTTAAATAGGCATCTTAATGTCGAATCAGATACTTACTAGTTATTACATACCCTTCCTTATATAACCATTACTAAAATATGGAAATTCCATAAAGACAAAGAGTTTAATGGTGATATACTTTATGTAACTTAAGTGAGTTTTTCCTAGGAAACAAAACAAAACAAGATACGATTAGATATCAAAACTTTATGGCCGGTAGCCACCCCCTGTCCCTCCCCCTAGCAAGTAATTACAATTTAGTAGCAGTCTCCAAATTTGGTTTTTCTCCTCCTCATCTTCTTTATCAATCAACTTCTCCAGTTTTTAATTTGGAAAAATGTTTCTCAAAACCGAGCTTGTGTTTGTTTTTTTTTTTTAATAAACTAAACTTGTGATCATTCTCCCCAATCTCAACCGTCCATCCCCGACTAAAGATGAAGTCCAACAACCACTTTTCCTTGTTTCGTAAAATTTACTAGTCTCTTGTTTTGGTATTGCAGTTTTTTTTTTTTCCTTTTTACTGCTGAAGATTTCTGTTCATTCTCTCAAATCTCAACCGTTCATCTCTCCAACTAAAAATTAAATCACCGCCAATCCCAGCAACTGATTTCCTTACACGACCCACGTGGCGCGTAACCACCTCACCTCACCCATCCCCACCAACAAGCACGTGACGTCTCTTGCACCTCCCCAGAAACAAGATCTTCAACAGTAAGGACTAAACCGTAAAATAACTCCAAAAACATAAACTCAGAAGAAAAATTCCTTTTCCTCCACGTCGACGCGGCGCCATCACACTCGCTTTCACCCTCCGCTCTCCTTGAGAGAGAGAGAGATAGAGACAAACACAGACAAACGGAGGAAAGCTTTCCGTTACGACACAAAACCAACTCTCTCCCTCCCCATCCCTCCCTGCCTCCCTCCCTCCCTCTCAAAAAAATTAGTTTTCCTGTACTTCTTACTTCTAATTAGTTGGTTTATAGATCGCGGACTGTTAACTCCTCGCCGATTTTTTTATACTGTTCCATCGGTTCGTTACCCTTCCTTTTTACACTCGCATTATTCCTTAATTTTTTTTTGCACTTTTGCTTCTTTATTCGACGCGTAAAGCAATAGTTTTCTGTTTTCGTGTCTTCTGCTTCAAATTTGCTCTTCAAAGCCACGTTTTCAATCCAAGCTCGTTTCAAGCTACTAGCACCACACAACTCTGTAGAAAACCAAAAAAAAAAAAAATCCATACTATATCATCCAATTTCCAGAAACAGTTAAAAAAAATCTTAAACCGACTATTTTTGACTGGTTCGTGGAATTTAATTTGGTGCCAAGTGTGATTCTTTTTGCTATATTTTTATTTTTTACTGTATTTACCGTTGCCTTTTTTTTTTTTAATAGTAACGGTTAAGTGCATGAGACTCGGGGATTTTAACATATTACCTACTTGCATTATTTAATGCCGCAGCTGCCTTGCGTTTTATGTATATAAATATGTTTTGTTTTTATTTGTATTGGGTTGGTGTGTTTGCAGGAAAAAGCGGAGCTCGAGATTTGAAGAGGAGGAGTGAGGAGGTATCGTCTTCTTCAGATCAGAGCCGCACCCGGGAGATAACGGGAAAAATGAAAACGATGACGTTTTCGTTCTCCCGGAAATGCGGCCAATATCTTATCTGAACTACTGCATTGGTGAACTGTGTTCACTAAACCGTTTCATGACAATGACCCATGATGTAGGTGCATGTTTCTTATGTGTGTTATGTATGGATGTATCTGTGTGTTTTTTTTTTTAATTTTTTTATTTATGTATATGTGGGGAGGAGGAGGAGGGAGAGAAGTGGGTAGAATGGGGACCATGCCACTGAAAAGTCACAGACAGGGACTTAATTGTCTACTGAGAAGAATTTCTGTTACTTGGTTTTCAAGCATGGTTGGTCCCAATTACTACCGGAAGTTTAGTTTCTGTCATTGCAGGGAAGCCTAGAGTTTGAGATGGGGTTTGAAGGTTGTTTGTTTTTATGCTTTTCCTTTTTTTGAATAAAATGCTTGTGACTAAAGATTAAGCAAGAGCTTTTTTTCTATTATAACTGACATAGTTTTATTTTTGGGTTGTTATCTTTTTTGTTGGCGGGCTGGTTTGGATTAGTACCCACGATTGCGATTTTGTGGCAGGTTCAAGTTTGAATCTTTCATTGGCATTCTTCTCTTTAAGCAGTTTTTGTGACATCGACACCCCTTTTTTTTTTCCTTTTTTTTGGGGGGTGGTTGGTTAAGACTTAAAAGTGATGATTAACATGTTGTTGTTGTTGATAAGACCCATAAGTAGTATGTTTTGTGGTTACTTATCTTTTGGGTTTGTTGGGTTGTGAGTGTTCGCTAATGATTTACTTGTTTTTGCAGATAGTCCTTGGAGTAAAAGAGCTGGAACCTTGTATATTTTAGGCAAATGCAACTACCTTGTATTTAACATCTAAACTGTTTTGCATTTTAGGGAAAGGAGAGCAACAGTGAGTATATGACACTGCATGCCTTTTGGGTTCCTTTTCCAGAGTTTTGAAATTATGAGCTTACCTTGAATTAATTGCTTTGTGGGGTTAAAAGAGCAAACTTGGATGGGTTCAATTGGAGCAGAGGAGCTACCAAAGGTGGAGAAGATGCAAATGGCGAGCACCCGGGAGGAGAAGATTCTTGTTTTGGTGAGGCTGAGGCCTTTGAGTGAGAAGGAGATTCTGGCAAGTGAAGCTGCAGATTGGGAATGCATTAATGACACCACCATCTTGTACCGGAATACCCTCCGTGAAGGCTCTACATTTCCATCTGCCTATACTTTTGGTAATTAGCTTGAAATCTTTTTTGCTTGTTAAATGATTCAAATTGGAGAATGTGACTTCCACCAGTGACAAGAGTTTGGCTGTAAGGTTTTAAATCTCATTCTTTATGCAAGATCCCCAGAGGGCAGTGGCCTCGCGGTTCTCGCTACTTGTGTAATGCGTGGGTAGAAGCATAGGATGCTTGTTCGGTCTGACACCTTATTTGCATATGGGCTATGTGCCTTTTGGTTGCTAAATGAAAAAAAAATTACCAATCTTCCATTTTCAACTCCACAACCTATTTGGGTTCCGCAAAAAAGAAAAAAAAAAGAAAAATGAAGAAGCTACATTTGGGTTCGTACTTTTCACACATGTCTCTTGTTTCACCCCGGGGAAGCTATTCTGGATGTGAAAGCCTTTTAACTGACAAACTGTTTGCTTGCTTCTGCTCTGGGGTGGATGGGGAGCGGTTCATTGTGAATTGGGTCTGCATGCGAGCAGTACAGTGTGCTAATATAGACTAATTTAACTATACCAAGACAAGCATTTCCAGCTTTTTGGATCAAATTATTTTGTGCAAAATTTTCACTTGTTTTCCCTTTCTCAATGTTCTTTGAGTAGACAAAGTATTTCGGGGGGACTGCCCTACAAGGCAAGTGTATGATGATGGAGCCAGGGAAGTTGCTCTTTCGGTCGTCAGTGGTATTAACTGTAAGTATCACATTGTTTCTCTTTGACAAGTAATGATAAATTGAACCAATTCTCCCAGACATTTATGTTTTTTTTTTCTTTTTTTTTTCCCAGCTAGTATTTTTGCTTATGGCCAAACAAGCAGTGGAAAGACATACACTATGATGGGGATAACTGAATATACAGTAGCAGACATATTTGATTATATACGCAGGGTACTCACGATTTGTAATCTATCTTGTTTTGCTTGCTTCTCAGTTTTTTCATCACCAATCTTTATGCTAATATTAATACTTTCATGCTGAAAGCCTCACTATAGTTCTACTATGCGACTAATGCAGCATGAAGAAAGGGCATTCGTTTTGAAGTTTTCCGCGATTGAGATATACAATGAAGCAATAAGAGATCTTCTTAGTACAGATGGTACTCCACTTAGGCTGCTTGATGATCCGGAGGTGAATGTTGCTGTCATTTCTATATTCAGCACATTTGTTGACCAAAATTTTCTAATTTGTTGTTTTCATCAGAAAGGGACCATAGTGGAGAAGGTTACAGAAGAGACATTGAAGGACTGGAATCATCTAAAGGAGCTCCTTTCTGTTTGTGAAGGTAAAGCATAGAGAAAGTGTTTGCTATTAGATGACACAGTGTACATGCTTATCTTGTTATTCTGTTACAGCTCAAAGACGGATTGGGGAGACATCCCTGAATGAGAAAAGCTCCAGATCTCATCAAATTCTCAGATTAGTATGGCCTTTTTCCCTTTTCCTTTCTACAAAATTAGATTCCGGTACATATGTGCATCTTTTAATCCATCGAAATTTTTCTTTTTACTTAATTGTTATTTTTTTCACAGACAATTGAAAGTTCTGCTCGTGAATTCTTAGGCAAAGAAAACTCGACCACTCTTTCTGCCACTGTGGTATGGGTCATGTTGCTTGCTAAATCATTAGGTCGATAACACAAATATTGCCAACAGATACTGTTGTAAGAGTTATACTGTTTCTGACATCTCTTTTGTGCAGAATTTTGTGGATTTGGCAGGAAGTGAGCGTGCATCTCAGGCATTGTCCTCGGGTGCAAGGTTGAAAGAAGGCTGTCATATAAACCGCAGTTTACTCACTCTGGGAACTGTTATTCGCAAACTAAGGTCCGATACTCCTTCCTTCCATGTTAGTGTTAGCAGTATCAGTTGTTGCCTGCCATATGTATGCTGTGTCTCTAGGATTCCACTCTAGCTGCCAAGCGGTCATAGGAACGTTTGCTAACTACAATTTGCTTCTCTTGACATAGAGGTCATATTCAGTGACTTAAACAACTTAATGTTTTAGAATTTAGTTTCTTCAACCAGTTTTAGAGGACTATATTCATCACACTGAATGGTTTGAGAATTGCTTGAAATCCTTACTTGAAATTCTTACCAATGGTATGCCATTAACTCTATGATTTTAGATTTATAATGTGTACATTGCCAACAGCTAGCTAGTTGGTCTCTTGTTAGTAGAACTTGTTTGTGGATCATTAACAGTGACTATAGGATTAGTATAAAAAAAGAACCAAAAAAAAAAGAAGAGAAACAGTGACTATAGGAAAATTGGGAAAGTTTTGGGATGGTGCAAATAGGAGTGAACATTGCAGAAACACTCTCACTTGCTTCCTTTCGAGGATAATGGAAAGTCAACATGTTTGTATTAGAAATAATGTTTGTTGAGCTGAACTCTATCAAACCTCAGTATCAAAGAAGTTGGTGTTAGTCAAGAAAATTGTTAGCTTGATTTTATCAGTTGTGTGCTCTGATGGATGCAGTAAAGGAAGACAGGGACATATCAATTACAGAGATTCTAAGTTGACACGTCTACTGCAGCCTGCTTTGGGTGGCAATGCAAGAACTGCCATCATCTGCACGTTGAGCCCAGCACGCAGCCATGTTGAGCAAACCAGAAACACTCTTTTGTTTGCTTGCTGTGCCAAGGAAGTTACTACAAAAGCACAGGTCAATGTGGTCATGTCTGATAAGGCATTGGTGAAGCATTTACAGAGAGAATTGGCCAGACTGGAGAGTGAGTTGAGAAGTCCTGCCCCTGCTCCTGCAACCAATGATTACGGAGCATTACTGAGAAAGAAAGATCTTCAAATTCAGAAGGTAATACTTTCTTTCGATTCTTTGCCAACTAATCTTACCATGTTAATCTATTTACTGGGACATGAAAAGAACTTTAGTTTATGATTGTCCTTTTGAGGGTTTTGTGCCTTCCTACCTGCTACTAAGGTTAATTTGATTTCTCACTTTCTAGGAACTTTGACCTGGTTGATTCTAAAAAAAAAAAAATTCTTCATTGAGATGGTTAATTTTTAAGTTAGAAAGAATGATTCAGTTTGTGAAAGCTGTTCATACTGTTAGAAGAACATAGCCAGACTAGTTGACTCTCACTGTGTTTTGGGCTTCCCTATGTAGTGTGTGTGCTTTTCTTTTTTAGCCCAGAAACATATTTACTTTGCCCTTGAAAACGTGTTGTCTATGGCCTAGATACCAAGCATCTTTGGACTGCCTTCTAAGATAAACCATAAGTAGCCTCTATCTT
The DNA here is from genome assembly GCA_028386065.3 of Turnera subulata. Taxonomy (NCBI): domain Eukaryota; kingdom Viridiplantae; phylum Streptophyta; class Magnoliopsida; order Malpighiales; family Passifloraceae; genus Turnera; species Turnera subulata. Next base: position 64,006 of record JAKUCV010003652.1, read on the forward strand.
AGAGCTAGCACTACATACTGTGAGTTACTACTGACAACATCAAGTTGGGACTTTTGGTGAAGAGGGAAGAACTCTAATTGTCTCCACAGCATGCATGATTTCTTGGCTGAGGATCTTTGAAAAGGCCCAGTGAGCGTTAATTAGACATGCATTTTTGTTCGACTGATTGTCAAAAACTTGATGACTGTGAGAATTTTTTCAGAAAGAATAAATCTGAGAGGTGGTGCACCCCTTTTTGGATTACACTGATTGCTTGATTTCCTGTGATGTAGATGGAGAAGGAGATTAGAGAGTTGACCAAGCAACGGGATCTTGCTGAATCTCGGGTTCAGGACTTGCTACAAATGATTGGAAATGATCAAAGTTCAAGAAAACGGGTATTTTTTTAATTAGCCAATTACAACTAGTTAAGGTCTCTATGTTCTGATGTTGATGCTGCTGCCGCCTCTTGGTTTATATTAATTCAGGTTGAGCCTGTTCAGCAAGCAGGGGATTCTTGGGAAGATGAATGTTCAGTATCAGAGTCATCTGGTGGTATCCAAAAATTCAACACTGCCCATTATGATGGAGACAGTGGAAGCAATGCTGAGGAGCCCTACCTCCAGGATGGTAACCATTCTTTATCTGATAGTTCTTCTCCACTAATGTCAACTGGAAGAAGGATTATTCGATCCGATTCATATGAGGATGTAAATAGTAATCTGGTGGGAACAGTGGAAGATGCTGATGACTACTGCAAGGAAGTTCAATGTATTGATACAGAAGAGACCCCAAGGAACAATTTTCAGCCCCATTCTGCAAATGGTGAGCACGAAGGAACATTGGCTTTGACAATGTCTGGGGATGGAGCTAGAGCAGGCCCTGAAATATCATCTGGAAGGAATGCTGATAGAGAAGTGAGTCATTTGCAAAATGGCTTCGCATACAACGTATTGGAGCAGAGAATGAGTCATGTACAAAGGACTATTGATTCTCTTGTCAGCCCTCACCCTGATGAAGCATCTCCACAGCCCTTGGATGTTGACATTTCGCGCTCCAGAGGCATGCAGTTAAGTAGGAGTCGGAGTTGCAGAGAGAATCTCATGAGTGGTTCTTCTTCCTACTTCGGGAAGGAAGACGAAATTGTTAGCACACCGTCCAGTGGATTGGAGAAGAAGTTTTCAGGGAGACCTGAAGGTCTCAGAAGGAAGTGGGAGCCAATAGATTATAGTGCCACCCCTGCACGTTTATATAGGAGTGATTCACAATCATCTCTTGAGAGTGCATCCACATATGACACAAGATCACAAAGCGTCAAAATAACAGCGGATGAGGATATTCCTACCATCCAAAACTTTGTGGCTGGACTGAAGGAGATGGCCAAGCAGGAGTACGAGAAGCAACTTGTGGAGGGTCAGGTGGGCATGTTTATATCAACTTTAATTACAAGACCTTTTCCAGAAAGTTTTGCAACTTTTTAGTTATTGGTTGCTCTGAAGATTTTGATTTTGACATCACTTATTTTTGCATGGTTCAGGAGTCGAAGACAATGGCAGAAAAGAACTTGAAGGATATAGGTTTGGATCCTATGCATGAAGCACTGGAAGGTTCTCGAGATTGGCCTATGGAGTTTGAGAGAAAGCAGAGAGCAATTTTTGAACTTTGGCATAGTTGCAATGTTTCCTTGGTCCACAGAACCTACTTTTTCCTGCTATTTAAGGGTGATCCAACAGATTCCATTTACATTGAGGTGGAGCTTAGGAGACTTTCTTTCCTCAAGGAAACCTTGTCTCAGCGGACAGCTGTTCGAGGTGGCCGGACGGTAACTCTAGCTTCAAGGTTCGGCTCTGCCTCTCTCCCACTTTCAGTGATTGCATGCTTTGGTGAAACATCATCTGCCAATACCACTCTATGAATAATTCCACCTAGCCTACCAATGAGGAGTTACAATAGAGATTCTATGAAAAAAGAACATAAGGAAAAACAAGAGTGGCAATGGAGGGAAAGAAAAAAATAATTAAATCATTTGCCCATGTTAAGCAGCTAACAGTCTTGATTTCCAAAAAATTTACAGCGATCCATTTTATTGTTCTTCCATGGGAAAAGATGAAATTATTTAATAACGGAAAAGTGGGGGACATGATATATATATATATATATATATATATATATATATATAGATGGCCAGCTGCTGCTAAATGTTTAATAAGTGCTTTCCCAACAAATTTTCATCAAGATGCAATTGGCTGAACCAGAAAATTCTTCTCTTTCACTTTCTGTATAGTCAAAATAACTCCTACCTATCCTAACCTGTTAATTTTGGTGAGGCAGTATCAAAGCTCTTCATCGAGAGAGAGGAATGCTGGGGAAGCTGATGAATAAGAGGTTTTCGGAAGCCGAGAGAAATGCACTCTACAAGAGGTGGGGAATTGATCTGAACTCAAAGAGGAGGAGGTTGCAGTTGGCCAGCCGCTTGTGGAGCAACACAAAAGATGCTAACCATATCATTGAGAGTTCTGCAATTGTCGCAAAGTTGGTCAGATTTGTAGAACAAGGACAAGCTCTGAAGGAGATGTTCGGTCTTAGCTTCACACCGCCAGCCCCAAGCATAAAGAGAAAGTCCTTGGGGTGGACTTATAGCAAGTCATCCCTTTTGTAGGCTTCTTTTTGTGCAATAACACTAATATAATAGAGAGGTGTGATTGTTTATTTACATAGTGGTCAATGACTCAATGGTAATCTTTTCTGTGGTATGCTTTTACCGAGAAAAAGAAGAAAAAGAATGGTAATCTTTGGCTTTCCACTAACTACAAATTGTATAAATTCTTGGATGGTATGATGGTAAAAGCTTTACCAGGTTTTCAAATTGAAAGATCACGTTTTATTTTTCCTCATTCGGTTCGTCCTTCACATAAAATCTAGTATAACTGTAAGCATTGTAATACCATGAGTTTATATTTTTGGTATATTAAAAGTTTTAGGCCAGCAGGCTATTATTCACCAAGAGCGATGGAGAAGAGGTTAAATTAATCGAGCAAATCAACCGAACAGATACCAAGACAAAATACCAACAGTATCAGTTCGAAAACTAAGGCAGAGTCATCTACCAAAAGTATGTGTTAATAACATTATGTACTCATGTTATCTATGACTTGAGTTTCAACATGCCTAACTAACCAAAATGGTTGCTGTACATAGGTTCCACAATTTGAGAGATTTGTCTCTATTCTTTCACATAAGCATCCTAACAGAATCCCTAATTTCTCTAAATCACTTACACACTCATATTACTATTTGGGTTTGAAACTAGGACCTGCATCTGCGTAGAGTTATGACTTATTGGGAAACATTGAGTGAGTACCACCTGAAAAGATAAATCTACAAGACAGGTAATTTCATAACTCTATTAAACAAAAGATGTCTATTAAAAAAAAAAAACATTAGCATTTATGTTGCCATATAAGAAAATAAATTATTTGCTAATATATTTTAAGCCCTTTCATCCGTCTCACAATCCGCCAGCTAAATGACGCGTCGTACCTCAGGCCAGTCTTGCGTAGTTTCGCGACGGTGTCGTATGGCCGACTACTCCACTCTCTGATTCCATTTCATTTCGTCTGCTGCCTCACAGAAACCAGTGAGAAACCCACGAACAATCTAGAGAAAGAGGAAAAGGAATAGAGAAGAAGAAGAAGGGAGAGAGAGAGATGAGCGTAGCATCGTCAGCTGGATACCTAGCTCGCCGAGCAGCACAGAAGGAGCGGGTCCGGATCCTGTACCGCCGCGCCCTCAAGGATACCCTCAACTGGGCCGTCCATCGCCACCTCTTCTACGACGATGTAATCCATTCTATCATCATCACCATCATCATCATCAGATCTCACTCACTCACTCTTTCTCTCGATTCTATCTTTGACCTTATCTAATTTACCCTCTGTTTTTCCCCCTTCCAGGCCGACGAGCTACGCAAGAAATTCGAGGCTAACAAGCACGTGGTCCGTTTTCTCTACCTCTCTTTTCGAACATAAGCAGTACATTTCCAATAGCTGCATTTGGTAGATGAAACGGAAAAATCGTGTTTTCTGGGTATTTTTTTTTATTTTTTTTTTGGGCGGCTAATTGGTTGCAGGAAGATCTGGACGCAATTGATAGGATGATAGAGCGTGGAGAGGCCGAGCACAATAAGTGGCGCCACCCCGATCCTTACATTGGTAATTCAATTTATTCATAGTATTCCTCTGCCGAAATGAAACCCAAAGTCATTTTTGCCGATTGGTGTGGTTATGTTATCAATGCTGTTTTTGAACTTACTTGGTTTTATTTCTCCACAGTTCCTTGGGCTCCCGGTGGCAGCAAATTTACTAGAAATCCAACTCCACCTGATGGGGTACTACATTCAACTACTGTACTCTCGCCATTTTGATTCTTGAAAACATTTTCTGCTTCGCTTGCGCCTGTTTGATTTTATTCCGTCACTTTCCACCCTCAGATTTGGGGCATTATAGAAATTAATGGTTTACATAATGTTCTGCATTTGTGGACATATAAACATGGTAATTAGATTCGATTCACTTGCATAGTGCATTCTAATTTTCTTTTCGTTGGCTGGGATGAATAAGATGGAGTTGTATGAATAGGACTCACATTCTGTGCTGGAGAAAATCTTCCTTCTTAGAGAATGTGTTTTTAATGATAGTTTTGTGTAGACATCAGTGTCAATCATGTTCTTGTCTCTGTGGTGGACTAACAGCAAATACAGAGGGTTTTTCCATTGTTGCTCCACACATTGGAACCAGCACTCTATTTGGCCTGCAGATATTATGTGTAACGGGGATACAGCTTGCCTTGGTGAAAATGTGTAGCATTTAACGTGTCGTCTGACCTATATACATTTGAACACAATCCTATAGAACATGAAGTATGAAGTAATACTATCTGCCATTTCCACTCCAAAAAAGTGCTAAGCACATTGCCACTAAAACTCTTGATAGACAAACGGGTGATTTTGAAAATGACAAAATTTTTCCAGTAGTGTGAATGTGAATTGTTAACCGTTGTTTTGTTACATTACTTCTATTCTTGGCTTGCGTACCTATTTGCCAGAGTGGATCCATGCTTCTTTCACACGGGATGCTTCTGTTTTGATTTGACTTTTATTTGTTGCTTCATAACATTGTTGAAAAACATAGAGAGATAGGAAAGATTACTTGGCTTTCTATGTTTTCTATGCTGTTTCCATACACATTCTCTTAGCGGTATTACCAAGCATAGCAGGTTTGCACGCAACATGAGTTACACATGCCTTTGACTTGTTCACTGATGGAAAAGAAATCCCCTCCAACTCTGACACTTTGTTGGTTTTGCAGATTCAGATTGTGTATAACTATGGTCGAGAAGATAATGACTAATTTCTGTCTCTTTCTTTGTGGGAACAAATAAAAGGTTAGCTCTTTGATTGGTTGGGTTGTGCATGATTCCTTGTATCTCAAAACCTTATGTCCAGAAAAGAAGATAAAATTTCCTATAATTACTTCAAGACTTCTGTTCGAGTTTCTTGCTGCAACATATTGCTTTAACTATAGAGATTACTTCAAAGTTCTAGGAGGTTTTCGTAGCCCCCTGGATTTGGTTTTCTTAACTGTTTTCTCACTAATGAATTGGTTTCTGTTTTAATCAGCATTTTGTTTTTCTTTGAGGATTTTCAAATTTTGGAGATTTTTCCTTTTTGTCGGTTTTCATTTGAGCTTTAACTTTCTGCTAATTTAAGTTGTGACTGTGCCATTTATGCAGATTGAAAGGATCCATTGCTGCTGTCTAAGATAATGGTGAAGGCTCGTGCACCCTCTTTGCGTTGTGTAAAGGAAGGCAAATGGTGGACCTTGTGAAATGTCTCTTCATTTTTTCTCTGTTTGTATTTGCGTTTTACTAGGAAGAATTATGTGCAGTGCCAGCTGTGGTTTACATGGCACAAAACAGGAATGCAATGATCTTTAATCCTTTCTGTCAAAAACTTTATCTTCTTGTTTTCTTTTGCAAAGTTCGTGCAACAATGGGCATGAGTAGGAAAATTAATGATTTGGACCTCAGTCATGTCTTGCAGTTTTCTTTTAGAATAAGGTTTGCTCTAAATGGGGCGAATTTGGAATAAGCTCTGCTCCGAGTAAAAAAAAAAGATGTGGCAAGGAATAGCTACGAACTAATTGTTATAACCCTCTTTATGGTTTATATACAATTTTTGGCTGCTGAAAAGTTGGTTGAAGTGAAAAACATTCGTGGGATTACTAAAACATGGCACGCAGAGTCTCTACGGAGGGGATTGAGTTTTGTACGAGTCCCCAGCGTCCACGCAACTTATCAATCAAGGATTGGCAAAGCCCATTGCGTGAAAAGCAAATCCTAATTAGGTGTGCAACCCGGGTCGCATCCGGATACCGGATTGGAAACATAATCGGTCGAATCCGATACCGGATCGGAAACAAAAGAAGGATTGGCAAAGCCAAAAAGGCCCAGTAACCATGTATAACGTGGACCTTGTCCGTAGTTGGGCTCTTCGGCTGTGCTGTAAACTAGGTTGAAACTTGAAATCTGGTTTGGTGAAATCCAAAGACCTCCCAATTTTAGATAGGCCTCGGGCCATTTCTAACTTGGATTCTACCACGTCAGGGCTACTGGGCTAGTGGATTTTTATGTGGGTCCTCCACTACAGGGACTGTGTTGGTACTGCAGTTCCTTTTGTGTGCGCATGCATCGATGAAGAGGCGAGCGTACATAGACGCAATGGGGGCAGAGATGGCTTGGGAGTTGGGGACTGATTCAATGTGAAAGAAGTGAATCCATACTCCCTTGGACCAGGAGGAATGCATCCTGGAAAGTGTGAGTAAATGTATAACCCAAAATTTTGTTGGCCCATCAATTATATAAGGGCAGTGGAGGAATGGACTACACAGTATCCACAATTGTGAATTCCGGTGTTCTGCAAAAGTTCCAATTAGAATCATGCCTTAAAGGTGCCTTTGATGTCCTTAAAGGTGGACTGGCCGGGATATCAGTAGGAAATCAAAAAAAGAATCATGCCTCCATGCCAAAAAATCCACGCCAGTAAAACACCAAAAACTTCTCCTTCTGATAAATTCCCATGAAGAAGATATGACGGTAATAGACATGGATGATGGATCCTAAAAACTCAGTTTAGCCACCATCATAAGAACATGAGCCAACGGACACAACAGAAAATTTTATCCCACATGCTCACGAATTATAAGCAAGCACCAACAATCTTCTCGGCACTTAACATATGAACTAACTAGATTCGAAGAAACATTCTTCCCGATTTCTGGCACAGTAAACTATTTCCTCTTAGAAAGCCTTCTTTTAGTTCACTCTTTTGGTTCTTTTCACCTCGGAAGAACATAATCAAGATGGATGATAAGACAGCAAGAGGAAGGATGCAGGAGATGAATAATAGGACTAATGTAGCTATACCAGCAACATTAATTCGCCTGATCGGGTCACTCTTTGCTATGATAATGCTCTTATGGGCAGTTTGCAGTGGATTCAAGCTCATAACAGATTCAAGTAGAAACCAAGCATCAGATGACTGGGTTTTTTACATAGGAGTCCTGACTATGCTCTTTGGTTTCTTGTTTTCAGTACTTGGGCTCCCCATAATAGCAGATTTATTTCTCAGCTTGTCACAGCAACTGCAGAAGAATGAAGGTAGCAGAATTGGTAGTAATAGCTTAGTTTAGTTTAGACTAGCTTTAAGATAGCTCTACTGGTCCCTTGTTTGATGTCTTTGGCTAGACTCCTAAACTCCAGGTTACATAGCCTTTTCCAGGAAAAATCTAACTTAATTCAAACCCAGCTAATCCAGACTAACCATAAGACCGAAATCTAACAAAATGAAGAAATTCTGAGAAAAAGGGTGTTTGTATGAGTAGGCACACATCATCTCTACGGTCTTCAGTTCCATTAACTCATCACTAGAGTTACAGAGTAGGAATATTAGCAGAGCTAGCACTCAATCCATAAACCAAAGAACAACTAACTTGATACTTGGATGCATTAACGATAATCCACAGGTAGTGAAAGTTAATTAATTTATTCAAAGCTTCATAACTAGAAATGTACACATTCCAGTCACAGTAAAAATAGGAAGAAAAGAAGAAGCACAGAGCCAAAACCCTAGTTTCTTTCAGCTACTACATGGGGCTAAAATAACAGAGGCAAATACAATCCTTAGGAAGTCATATGAGTTTGAAAGGAAGAGGCCAAGGAGTGGACCTGGGGACCTCGACTTTATCCTTGATCCGTTGGATCTTCTTCTCCTTCTTGGGCCTCGCGTTGCCGTAGGATCCCGCGAACCTCTTCCCTCTCTTCGTCTTCCTGTCCCCTCTCCCGCACAGGACCGGCGCCGCCACCGCCCCGTACGCTGCCGAAGAAGACGGAGCCGTCGAGAACATAGCTGTTCGCTGCTGCGCCACCATCGACCGCCTCGCCACTGAGGCGCACCACTGCATCACCGTCGCCATTTCTCCTCCCCTTCCGCCTACTCGCAGCATAAACCGGAGGGCTTTATTGCCCTTCTCGTTTCCTTATTCTGGCGTCTTGGAAGTTGTTGGGCTGGGCAGACTGTAGGCCGAGCTGGGCCCAGATGTTCTGTAGTTGGACCAGATTTGGCGGATCCGTTATGGGCCCAAAGAGAAAAGAATAAAACGGGTGATGGATAGGAACTCTTGGTTGGTGTGGCTCGAAACGAAACACGAAGAGGAGGAGATAAACAATTTTTTGCATATTCTGATTTTGTACAAAGAAGAGAGAAAGGCACATAGCGAGAGGAATAGTGGGTGTAAAGAAAGAAATGGAGGTGTCAACTGCTTTGACATGGACTCACTCCTTTACTCCTTCTTCCTCTTCTCACATTCCTCGACTCTTCTCGGTCAGGCTAAATAACATATCTCTTGCTTGTGGTGTGGTTTATGCAAATTATATTCTCACAATGTATTATTGCATTTTGTTCTATGTTGTAGAAGCTGGATGCTAGGAAATTCAGAGTATATTGCGCCACTGACCAAAACCAAGAGGTATGTTCTTCTTTTCTTAATTCTGGCTTCCTTTCTTTTACACTCTTAATTATGACATTGCTTATTTCTTTTATGGTATTCGATAAGTTTGTTTCTACTTTGGAGAGAAAAGAGAAGAAAAGAAGTAATGAGTTTCAGTTTTGATGCAGGCCAAGCAGATGACGGTATCAGTCACTGGAGCAACAGGCTTCATTGGCAAAAGATTGGTGCAGAGACTCCGCGAAGGTTTTGTTCCATTTTTGCTATAACTTCTTGAACATAAAAAAACCTTTGTGTATAGCATATTTACGGCTTGATTACCAATATGTTTCATGCATTTGTTTCTTCTTTTTGATGTAAAATGTAAATGTATGCTACATATACAGTTAGCATTTTCATTCATCAACTGCTGTCATTCATTCCCGCGTGGTAGTTTTGTACTCTTTGCCTCGAGATTTTAGAAACATGCAAATCAGACAAGTTGCGTACAGAAACTAGTTAGCCATTTCTTTAACTGGTCTAATAATTTAATTAACCAAGTTGTTGAAAGTAAAACCTGTAACATTGAATTATATTTTCGGATGCAATGAGGTTAAGTAATTCATAAATATTTTCTTCATTTAACTTTGATGCAGATAATCATTCCGTTCGAGTCTTAACACGTTCTAGATCTAAAGCTGAGTCAATATTTCCGGGTAAGAAGGTAATGAATACTTCTATTTGCCTGCATATATGTTTTCAATGTGTTGCTTTCTTCCCTTCACACAAGAAATATTTTGTTTCCATAGCTTCTTGTTTTCCCTTGTACCACCAGCTTCGCTTGTTTTACAATCTGAAAACGGAGTTACTCTATTTGTTGTTAGTTGTGTTTCTTTTTTCCCCTTGATTTCTGATTACGAAATCTTTCCACCTGTTGGTACTTGTAGCCAGGCAGTTTCCTGGAATCGTAATTGCGGAGGAGTCAGAATGGAAAAACTGTGTTCAAGGCTCAAATGCTGTGGTTAATTTGGCTGGAATGCCCATTAGTACAAGATGGTCATACGAGGTTAGCGTTGGATGCTTATTTTTCCCATATTTTTGGATGTTCAGCATGAATAGGAACCAGTAATTTCATTCTATTACTGGACGCAAATTTGCATACGACAAGCATCCTATCTCGCTGGGTCCTGCTCTCACCCTCTGCCTTGTGATTGCGATATTTCTTTTGTTCAGATGCCATAACAAATTTTTCAAAAGCTCATAGTGAGGCAGGCACGCCGGCAATTTTTTCCTGTTAGATCAAATACTTTGCAATTTACACTGAGAACTACATATTGATCTCTTGTTGTATTACAGATCAAAAAAGAGATCAAAGAAAGCAGGATAAGAGTTACCTCAAAGGTAACATGTGTTCTCCTTACAATATATTCTGTTTCAATTAGATGTTTTCTTTGCAGCAGCGTTGACACAAATTATATCGAAGGTTTATTATTTTCGTCCAAGTTTTGCTCATGTTGCCATTTTATTGATTTTGAAGGTCGTAGATTTAATCAATAATTCCCCAGATGGAGTTCGGCCAAGTGTTCTGGTTAGCGCAACAGCAGTTGGCTACTACGGTCCGTTCCTTGCCCATAACTTCTAGCTTCTCTGGAATCTCCATGTTCATTGAAGATTTCTGGCTTCTCTTTCTTTCTTTCGTATTCTTTACTTGGGAGTTCTGTTAACTTCCGCCCCATATACTGTCTCCGAAAGCCTACTATTCTGTTGCTGATACAACTGAAACAAGCGTTTGATTCTGCAACTCTTTTTATCTGCGATGGAAAATGTGATTCTTTAAAGTCAAAGAGCTAGAACTGTCCATTTTCTTGACATAGCACTAGATTTATTATCTGTCTAGATACTGGAATCAAGGCTCTGAGAGTCTGAATGAATTAAAGGATTCTCATTTTTCTGCTTGTTCCCAACGACACTTTCAGGAACTAGTGAAACACAAGTTTTCGATGAGCGAAGTCCATCTGGAAATGACTACTTGGCCGAGGTAAACTTGAAAGCTCTTTGGTTTTCTGCTGTATTTCAATGTATCATATGGCTTGCTCCGAGTTATTTCTTTTACCATCCTGTTCTTTTAAAGTATATTGGTGTAGGAGTTCCTGCAATGTGTAAATTTTTTCACTTTTAACACTTTAAGATTTGATAAGGTGACGAAGGTGACAAATCTGCCTTTTTTTTCTAATGCAATATTTAGGATAGAAAAGCCAAATGAGGTCAATAGTTTAACATCCTTAACGTTGCCTATCTGAAGATAAGAGCTAAGCCATGGAGCTGAATGCAACAAATTTCTTGTTAGTATATTTTTCATTTGTGCGACAGTGCGAGCACTAAATCCCAACAAATCAATGCCACACTAAGAGGTTATGTCTTTCAGGTCTGCAGAGAATGGGAAGGAACAGCCCTCAAAGTAAATCCGGATGTCAGATTAGCACTTATCCGCATTGGTGTGGTGCTTGGCAAAGATGGCGGTGCTTTAGGTATAGTCAATCTTTCCAGTCCTTCTGGTTTTCTCAATAGAAGTTCCAACTTTGCTTTCTAGTTCGTCAGGTTTTAAATGGCATTATATCTTCCAACATAATTTTGTACTACGCTGCCTCATCTAACACTCAAAATCATGGAGATGCTCCAAAAACTCAAGGAACGTTATTGACCCATATTGTTCATCGTGACCTAATATAATTGAGAGGAAGTTGTACCGTCATTTAAATCAAATTGGCCAATTAGCAAAATTAAACCCTCAGGTGCTAAGACAGCTTGTGCACTTAGCCATTTGTACTGCATTAGTAATTTAGTCTTAGCTTCCTTGCAGCTAAAATGATTCCCCTTTTCATGATGTTTGCGGGTGGACCTCTGGGATCTGGAAAACAATGGTATGTTTGTGTTTGGTCAAACCTGCTTTTCTTTCTTCTTTGTTCTTTTCTGAAGAGAGTGTTGCTTACTTTCACTGTATATTTGCTCTTCTGCAGGTTTTCCTGGATTCACTTGGATGACTTGGTGAATTTAATATATGAAGCTTTATCAAATCCATCTTATAAAGGTACTAACCTATTTATTTCACTGGGAAAGTTTCCTTATCCTTGGTGCTACAAGCAACAGGAGGGACATGAACTATCATTGCCCAAGTGTTTGACACTTCATCTGCACCAATCTTGCAACTAGTTGCAATATCATATATACAGGCACTGTGAAATTAGTGATTTTGAGTATGTTGATTCTTAATTGAAAATTTCATCAATAACTATGCCTATAACAGCTTGGATTTGTTGAGTTAGACTTCTTTCTCTTGGAAGCCCATGCATCCTTTTCACTTTGTAGGCATGGAGCCTGGACACTTGGATTTAGGACATAACACTTATCAAACACATTTTTGTAAATCTAAATGTCAGGAGTTATAAATGGAACTGCACCACATCCGGTCCGTCTGGCAGAGATGTGTGAACAGCTTGGAAATGTAATGGGACGGCCCTCGTGGCTTCCTGTACCGGACTTTGCTCTCAAAGCTGTCCTTGGTGAAGGTGCTTCAGTGGTACAAACTTGCATTCCCTTCCTATTGTTTTCTTTCCTTCTTTTTGGGGTCATGCTATACATTGCCCAAACACACTTCACTCTTTGCAGGTTTTGGACGGACAACGGGTGCTTCCTACCAGAGCCAAGGAGTTGGGATTCCAATTCAAGTATCCCTACGTGAAAGATGCCATTAAAACTATTCTTTCATGATAGACCACTTGCAACACACAAAAAATGTTGATTCTTTCGGTTGAGGGTCAAGCTTATCCGAAGCTTTTGGGGGATCGGACCACAATCTTGTATTAGTCTTTGATATCTGGGCGGAAGAATCGAGTTATTTTTTGGTTCTTCACTAGTGAACAGTCTTTGCACAGTTATATGAGTTGCTAATTGCTATCAGTTGTTGTTACACTTTTTTTTCTAACGTTCAAACATCATTACTTTTAAAAGCAAAATGCGTTGCAGCATGTTTAGCCTAAACAATTTTGTTTTTCTATTGGATCAACGAAGCAAATTAGAATAGAGATTCAGAGTTTAAGGCCATTGTTGCTGTCATTACTTGGGCAAAAAAATTTATGCAATCACATGTATAAACTCCATAAGTTTTATGCAGAAGGTGCAGGTGTAGCTCTCGGGGGTCAAGTCTGGATAGAATTTCTTTGCATCAAAATGTTGGAACGCTTATTTAACCAACGCATCACTGCAAGCTTGTCAGGCTAAGATAAGTTCTGGACAACAAAGAGCGTTTATATCTCTGTTTTGAAAAAATGGTTTGGAAAATTGAAGCCCCATTGTGGGCTTATTACTGGAGCGCATTCCTTCAAAAATAGTTTCTCCTCTTCTGGAATCGGAGAAGGAGCGATGGTATCATCTTCTTTGTCATTTCAGGAGTAAGGGCTTATATCATCGTAGTCTTCGCTGTCAAATAGATCACTCGGGGTTATTTATTCCTCGATAGGGTTGAGGGATACCACTAGCTTGTTAGCATTCGCTTTGGTAATTTGCCCTGGTCTGGGAGCATCCCATCAACTTACACTTTTTTTACCAAAAAAAATTTGGAGAGATAATAAAATTTTTCATGCTTTGAAACCTTCTTTTAGCAATGCTTTGTGAAACCTTTTTTAAAACTGAAATGCTGTAAAAACAAGGTAAGAGATGAAAGAGATGGAAAAAGCTTCCTTTTTCTTTTTTTCTTTTTCGCTTTACTTTTTTTCGTTTGATCATATAGGGGAAGCTTTCTACCAGCAGTTGGACTTTCTCAAAAGACAAGAAAAACATAATTGTCTCATCGTACAAACATTTTGCTTAATACTTGTCATTAATGGAAGTCAAACTTTGTTTGCTCTTCTTTTTCCTTAAGATTAAGCTCTGTAGTTTTATAAAAATGTGCCATTCCGTTTTGCAAGCGACCATAGGGTGCGACAACAAATTTACATCTTCAGTTCAATGTGATAGAAACTAAATGTTTTCTAAATGAAAATATGAAAGCACTTTTTTACAATTTCTTCATCTGAGGTTATGTTGTTCCTCCTGTTGTTTCTTTGCAGAGATTTGCCACCATCACATGAATACATTTTATTTTGCAATTCAGATTTTGAAACCATTGATTCTGGTATCAGCTAAACAATGTGCTGCTTGGTAGCATTACTATATGTGTATGTTTGTTCTGTATATACAAAAGATGCCTAACTGATTCAACTCAGGCTTCACACTCCCAGTGAAGTGGTGAGCAGTCTGCCTCACAAAACACATCATTCAGAGGGGTACACAAGTTGTTGCTACCCTTGTGCAGCCATGTACTGTTATGGTTAAAAAAATTTAACACAGGCCACTTGGTTCGCTGCCCTTCATATCTAAGGTGACTTAAACTCAAAGCCAGATCAAAAAGAAATTCAGAACATGAACGATGCTAGTTCTAACATACAACCTATTGGTGCCACGAAACGCTGATACCACGGAGTTTCAGTTTTCACAATGAGGAAAACTGAAATTTCCAGCAACCTCAAAATATATCCTTATGTTTGTGTCCCTTCCACTCAAGCAGTGACTTGCAACTTGTGTTGCGTGTCCAGACATACCAAACAAAGTAAACCAATACGGTTTCCATTTTAGTTCTTCAACAACTTCTAAATTAAATAACAAATTGTTAGGTGTGGAACAAGTCGGCTTAGCTTGGGAACATGCTTGCATCTCTATACAATGCTGAGACGCTGAGAAATAGGAGTTACAAATTCCACTTGGAAGCTGCACCACTATTTCAATACGTACTATTACTTTCCTTCCCAATCAGAACCTACTGTTCCATATTGTTGATAATACAACATCTCTGATCAATATATAAGTCTACTGTTTTTAATTGATCCAGAGAGGAGGGGAAAAGCATAACAAGCTACAAGGCTGACTGTTGATGGCACAGTCAACCCTTCAAGGAGTACTTTTTCCCTGAGAAAGCTTGGAATTTCGGCTCTTCTTTCTTTTGGGGCTCCTCCTGTTTAGCTTCTTTTCCAGTTTCCTTTGGAGCACGATTGACATTTGACCCAAACACAAGCTTTCCCTGAGACTGGCGTGCAGTACTTTGAGAATTAGACCCTGTCGAAGGCTTCACACTACCATTGGCAACAGCAGGTTGCTTATCTTTGGATCCAGATGAAGAGACTGGAGCAGATTGATTGTTTGCTGGTTTCCCATCCAGACGTCTTCCTACACCCTTGAAAGGGCTGAATTTTGGTTCAGTCTCAGCTGGAACCTCTTCACCTGCAAGAAGCAACGAGAACGTTAGGTTGGCAAAAAATGAAAAACCACTTGGTTCTATTAAACAGATGAGCCCTTCAAATACATGCTCAGACAATATAACAATATTCAGTTTTCTAAATTTGCAGATTATGAATCTACATTGAATAAAATGTAAATTTTATTGAGGCAAAGGAATCATTAACAGCTATTCCATGCCACCATTTCAGCATTAACATGAAAGTGCAGAGATCAAAGCACAGATGGTCAGGAATGTAAACTAGTATAACTTGCTATGAAATAGGAAAAGTGGAGCAAAGCTTACAGACCAAAAAAAAAGAAGAAATTACTCTTGAAAACTAAAAATTCATATACTCTTGAAAAATAAAAAGTCACATAGAAGAAAGCTCAAAAAGAAATAAAAAGCTTCACTCTGGTGGACAGAACGCCCAGCTCCAAGAAGCATCCACAGACTACAAACAATGTAAGCAAAATTTGGGATGATGATTTAGGCCAAAGAAACGGAGGAATACACACCTTGGGACGATCCCTTGCTTGGACCAGCAGATGCTACCGGCTTCTCAGGCTCCTTGTAATCTAAAGGAGGTGCAAAGTCCACCTCACAGTCTGTCTCAATGATACTTATTGCATGGGATGGTTTTGTTTCTATGATGTCTATGTAGTATTTCTTATTATTATATGCCACCATTATGCTGTCCCCAGTAGTTAAGCAGGAGTAGTTCCTCAATGTTGTCTCTAAGCTGTATGAACAATGAAGAATGCAGTCATAAATAGGAGATCCACCTTAGTCAAAGCAATGAAAGACAGATGCACTAGAAAAGCTAATTAGCAATGTAGAGCAATAAGTAATGGGAATCTGAGTTGAAATCAGCCTAGATTACATATTAAGGTTTTTCCCCCCCTCAACCTTGACCCATCAATGCGAGAGAAAACTAATGAATTCATCTTCTTAGCTATGTGCTTACTAAAATGTTCAAAGAGATCAAGCATGTTGAGATGCATCTAGCCTCATTATCAGTGAGCCACTTGGAAATTTCAGACGATGGAATTCGTAGCTAAATATTTCATACTGCAAGCAGATTGGCCAACTCTGATGACGATCTTAGTAATAGCACTAAGATCTTACCCATCCCAAGTAAGAAAAAATGAGGAAGGCTCTCAGGGCAAAAGAATGATATTGGTAAAGTTTATCCCATTATCAGAACAGCATAATGATTTCTACATCAACTAATATCAAACTGAACCTTCCAAGGAAAACTTATTGGAGACATTGGGACCAAAAAAGATAGAATAATTTCTCCAGCTGTGTAGATAACCTATGTCAATGACTCAATTAAATCAACCGTAAGACCAAAAGATAACTCAATCACCCATGTTAGGAGGCAGATGTCGATGCAATCATATTACAGAACTAGACCAAATACAAAGAAATGGCAAACTCACATGGCTTTTGGATTTGATATATCCAGAAAATCTTTCGTATGAGGTTGAAGCTTCACATATGTTCCCTTTGGAAGAGTCACATTTTTCACTCGCACTATATCTCCCTCCTGTAACAACAGGTTCTCCATCATCTGGGAAAAAAAATATGGTAAAAAGGTATTACTGACACTTCATTAGCCAATATTCTTAACTTGAAAGCAAATGAAATCAAATAAATAAATTAGATTTTTGCCCTGAATAAAGTTGAATCCTTACCCAGTATGGCATATAGATCATCCCTTCTTCTGCAATGAACTCTAGAACCCCACAATGAGATATCCGCTCCGCAGCATCATTCCGAAGCTCAAACAACATTGGATAATCAATATGCAGAGATGCTGCAGATTTTTTTTTTTCAACAAAGAATCCAAGAAATAATTGTCAAGACTAAATGAGGCCCAAAATAAGCTACAATATCATTGATGAAGTATTGGAGAAAAACAACTAACCGAGTCGGTCAAGAGCTGAGGGGGGCATTATAACTGTAACAACAAAAGTAAGAAAATATCAAAATGGAGATACAGGACCGAACTACAATGTTTGTCTAAGAGTGAGTACTTACTTTTATCACCACTTTCGATTTGTGGCTGCAGGAAAGTTAAAGAAGAACATGATGTCAGCATAATGAAAAAGGGCACAGCAATAATTATAGTAAGTAAACCTAAGCTCTAAGCACAAGTCTGCTTAACAAAACACAAACTTTAAAGCCAGACAATCACAAATATCAGAACAAATTATTGCAAAGAATTAAGCAGCTAACTGAACTAAGAGAATAGAAAAGACAGCTCCAACCTTTTCGATAAATGATGCAGGGTAGCATCGATATGTCTGCTCAAACGATGTCCCGTGATATCCATACCCATCAAAAAACTGCATCACCAAAAAAAAAAGAAAAACATAAAAGAAAACACAATCACAGCAACTCCTATGAGCACTCAATACAATACCATCATCGGCAAAATCGCTAACAAGTGAATAACCACAATGTAACACTTACCATCTTGAGCTGTTTATAAACTGTGAAACCAGATAATTCCAATTACCCTTCAGAAAACCTACACGGATAGGAAACCACAGAGAGTTAAATCCTCAATTTGGACGAAAAAGATTGGAACTTTACGATTTCCGAATTGTAACCACATAAGCAAAAATGTTTACAAATTTAGCTCAATTTGGAAGAAGAAGAACGATATGATACAAAACAAGAGAATAATCAGAATTCTGTTTCAAATTCTCAAAACAAAAACATTGAATAAGAGCGCAAAGTAAACAGCTTGGTTGTTGGGGATCTAGATGAATAAAAAGGTGTAAAATTTAAGAAGGAATAGAATGAAATTGAATTGTAAATAGAAGAGGAATAATCAGGAGAATGGATTTACCTAGGGCAATTGTAGTGTGATGCAGTGGAGAAGACGAAGGATTGTAGTTGCGTAATAGGCGAATAAATGAATAACCAAGAGGAAGACGAAAGGAAAAAAAAGAAAAAAAGAATAGCTAAGATGCGCTTCTCTGCTTATTGCACACGCCAGGTAGTTGTCGGCCACGTGTACCGCGAGTCTGTTGGGCTCTTTCTGGGCTTAATTCCTCGGCCCACGTGTAACAAAAATAACGTTAATCATAGTTGAAGCATTGGAAGAGAGAAGACCAATGGCCCATTTACTAGTAAATGAAAGTTCAAGAAGACCCAACAATTTAATTCAAAGAAATCATGCGAAATACTAATTGCTGCTCGCAATTAAACAACCGAATCGGTGTTTTTTTTTTTTTTTGTCTCTTTCTTCTTCCTGTTTGGATAAGCTGAAGTCTAAATGTCATAGTAGAGATGCTGCCTCAAGGCCATGCTGTTTAGTGTTTAGTAGCTTAGGAGTTTCACTGGACAAAAACTTGGAATTTAACTTTGTGTCATGGTTAGGGAAAAAAACGGATTAATGATTTGTAACTTGTTAGTTTAACAGAGACAAAACTGCTATCTTCCAGTGTGGTTCACGTGTTAGTTTCTGACAACTGCCCATCTTCCTCAACTAATGTTGGTAGTTTTAGCGGCTCGATAACTTTGCTGGCTTAGAATTTATGTGATCCAAACAACGAGGGAAACTACTGGCACGAATAAGTAACAGCAATAATGCACCTTTACTACAAGAAGTCAAGAACTACCTACCTACACTTATTAGTCCTGCAAGGATGCAAAGAATTTAACAAGAGTTCAAATGCTCTGAAACGACCCTCATTTGGTAGAAATGCTCACCAAAAATTTTACAAAATTCCACTCGTCGGTCGATAGATAATGGGGATCAGTTCAAAAAGAAAAATGTCTAAGACACCAAAGCTACATGTGCTGTTCTATTCTCACTGGCTACATTATGAAAAAGTCCGAGTAGTGGGGGTGACCAGTGTGAAGGAAAGCCGTTGTTGGCTCGGGCAACCTGAAATTTTGTTTTTAAGGCTAAGAGCTAGGGGCTGCTTCCTTTCCATTTGGTTTTGGCAGCCATGGGTGCTGCAATTGAACTCTTCATCAACCCAATTTGGATTTGTTCCTGCAGAATTTTAATGACTATTGTTGTTTCTTTTTTTCTTTCGGTGTATGCTTTGCAGGTACCCAAATTTTCTGTCCTCAAAATCTCTACTGACAGTGAACTTTAGTAGTTTGGTTTCGCCGGAACGGTTTCAACTTGTTCCATTCGCTGCAGCGGGCCATTTAATCAAAGCAAATACCAGTTTTTATGTTCTGCTTTTATTCTGAGACTTATTCTTGGATTTGTTGGCTTGACTTGTATAATTTTCAATTGTATGTATTTCCATCCACAGAGATGTAGTCTCAGCTTTTATACTGATCTATTTCGTTTCATCAATTCAGTGGAAGATATGATTTCGGCAAAAAAATAACAATTTTAAAGTCAGCATGGTATTTCAGGAAAAAATAAATCAAATAAACATAAAATGCGCTTAGAAAGGTAATACTACTTTGAACCAGAGTTAGAATATGTCCAAATCTCAGGGGGAATTCCAAAAGCTAGCATACCTTGGAGTCAATTTGGCATGGAACAATATTTTAATGGGCTCTTTCAATCCCAAAAGTTATGGAAACCTCCTGCTTGATTCCCACAAACACAGAGTATCTAATCTTCCGTTGACAGCTAGTAAGCCATAACTAACGGTGCTTTTGCAACAACTCCAGAATATTGACGCCCTCCTCGCACAAGTCACCACAGATTACTTTATATCCTGATGTCCACAGAAAAAAGCTTAAAGAAAATTGTCAGTCTAGCATTATTGAAACCCATAATGAATCCTTAAAACTGGTGATGCTTACACGCTTGCTCTAATGTGAGGGAACTACTCCATACATATTGATTCTTGGAATCATATGTGACAATGTATTACTAGAAAACAGCATTATAACTATGCCTCTTTGTTTAAAGTTGTCCTCTCTTTTTATTAAGTTAAAGAAGAAATCCCAATACTATATTCCAATAGAAAATAGGGAAGTATCTTATTCTGTATAGTTTGTCAAATTTTGCTCCACCTTCAGGTAACAAAGGATATTCTCTGCCCCTGAGATGTAGATTTCACCCACTAGAGGCCATTTGTTTTTTCATGTCAACTGCCTTGGAATCCATGAGACTGGAACAACCTTTTCTTAAATTACATCAAGGGTATCAAGAAACACAATCATTTTGGACCGATGAGAGGATATCAAGAAACACATAATCTTTTTCATTTGCCCCTGTCCACCACAATCAAATGAGGCAACCTTCTTCAAATACCAACGGACAAAAGATAACATGTAATTAACAGGACAGATATAGTTACCATCTAGAGGACCAGAATTAATAGTAACAATATCGTTCCTATTTATGTGATTTGGTTGGGCTACTAGACTATCCTGGCACAATAGACATTCATGTGCGTCCATGGTTACTTGATTACAACCCATGAACAACTGGATCTCGTCTTAGTTCCTTGAAGGTTCTAAACATATTCCAGTGAGACTTGTTCAATATGGCAAGCCAGCTTGTGAGCACCAAAAGATTTCTGATGACACCCTGTACCTTCCCATTAACACCCCTTGAAAGACATATACTTTAATTAGTTTCACTCCTGAAGAATTTGGGACATTCTATTTCCAGAAGAATGATCTATTAATTAGCACCCCCTTAAATCTACTTGCACTTATGTCAATGGGGAAATTTTGAGGTACGAAGAATTACTTGCCCTTTGTTTTTTTCTCACAAACGGATAGCAATTCATTGAGATATATTCATAATGAGTTATAGTAATCGTAATATTTTATGTGCTTCACAGCGAACCACCAGTCTTCGCATCTTCTGTCTCATACAATGACACTGCAATACAAATTTGACCACATGATGCCGTGAGGCTGGATATAGGCCCCAAAATTGTGGTCAACAAAATGCGACTCCCTTCAAAAGAAACCCACTTTCACTGTCAACCACCATGCACAAATGTCACACCACACAAGCAAAAAAGAAACCCCACTACCCAAAAGCAATGCCGTCTCCTTGGAGATGAAGTGTGAAATTTTGAAAAACTAGCTTGTACTATCATCATGTAGTGCTTAGTATCCATTAAAGCACATGGAAATGGCTTAATTCCAATCACATTCAAGCATTTGTCATGTCAGGTTAATTGCATCTTCAACTACCGCCCGGAACTCTTGCCCAGTCAAAAAGTATAAAAATCGTTACCGTATAAAGAAGCATAAAAATGTGGAAGTCTTTCAAACTTTTTCAACTTTGATCCGCAGAACATGAATGTTATATACCCCACACAAAACGCGATTTCAGAATCTTGCTATCTAACTTTTAACCTATCACATTTTTCGGTACAAACAAATCCTATCAAAAAGACACACAACATCAAAAGTCAGCATAAACAGAAAAAGTACCAGATCAGACTAGACAACCCAACTTCAGTTGAGGGTCACATATAAGTTCTAAACAGCCCATATATCTCTGAAAAATGAACAAAATGGAAAACAACTAAAACTCTTCAATAAGTCTACCAAGAATACAATTAAAAAAAAAAAGGAGAGAGGAAACAAGTATCCGAATTTACAAAAGGGTGAATTATTCGGTTCCTGGCCCCCTCTTTTCACCATAAAAATGTAAAAGACACCGAGTTGCTTTTACATTTCCTGACATTTAATGGAAAAATAAAAATTGACAATTAACGGAAGTTAACAATAAAAACCCGGACGACCTCTAGCACAAAAACCAACCAACTCCTCAAGCACATACGTAGGACCACTGCTCATCCTCACCAGAAGCAGAATCAGCAGCAGCACTATAATCATCGTCGTTGCAGTAGTAGAACCCACCACCATTATTCATAGCAGTCATTGAACAAGAAGAACCCACCAGATAAGGCATGTTGTGGAAGCACCTAGCAATACTGCTAGCTAAAGCAGCGTTGCCCATGCCATGATCCCCATCACCATCATCACTATCCTCATCTGTGTGGCAGTACTCCTCCGCGCGGTGCTTGATTGTCTCGAACATAAGCTCGGGCTCATGCTGCATAACTCGGAGGACATCACTGCAAGACGGGCCGGGCACGGCCTGCGTTACCGCGAAGCTGTGAGGCCCGTCACTCTGCGAAACCCGCACGACGCTAGGGCCGCCGAACAGGTTGTGAACTCCCCCGAGCGCCTCCTCATAAGCCCCGCCCAGGAACATCCCCAAGTAGTACTTCTCCCCATTCCCATTACCATTATTGCTACCCTCCCCAATCTCATGTAAGGGCAAGCTAGACTCGCCATTGATGAACCTATCAATCTTCCCATCACTGTCGCATGTTAAATCAGACAAAACCCCCCTAACTCCAGGCCTCTCGTCTAGGCGATGGATTGGTACTATTGGGAATAACTGACCAATCCCCCAGAAATCAGGAATTGACGTAAAAACTGACAGATTCACATGGTAAGTACGCACAGATTCGTTCATCCCAATGGCTTTATAAAACAATTCACAAAGAGCATCAACAGCAGCTAACTGTTCCATACCAATATTCCCGTCCTTGAACTGATCAACGCACCTTTGCTTCAGCTGCTCGGCGTAGAGCACGCAGGTCTCGTGCTCCCCTCTCATGGCTGCAGCCGTCAGGTTCCGGTAATCGGCGCGGGCATCCTCCGCGAGCCCGTCAAGGAAGTACTGCAACCCGAAGGAAGTCATAGACGACGCCGCATTGGCCCCGGAAGCAGACACAGCCTCGAATACCAAAATAGAGTGGTGCGATACAATAGCACGCCCACTCTCGCTGCAGAGCAACGGATGCTTCACATTCTTCCGGTCACAGACATACTTAACCGCCTGGACAACCGCCATGGCATACTCTTCAAGCCCGTAGGCAACCGAGAGATCCGAATTGCCGGATTTGGACCCGTCATAATCTATACCCAACCCGCCTCCGATGTCAATAACGAGCATATTCGCGCCAAGGCGGACAAGCTCGCAGTAGATCTGCGCCGCCTCACCTACGCCGTCGGCGAGCAAGGCGGTGGAGGGGATCTGAGATCCGATGTGGAAATGCAGCAGTTGCAGGCAGTCGAGCATCCCGGCTTCCTGAAGCTTCTTCACAACCCGGAGAATTTGGGTCGTGGTTAACCCGAACTTCCCTTTCTCGCCCGAGGTGGACCCGAAATGGCCCGAGTGCTTGGTCCTCAGCTTGGCTCGCACACCAATCACGGGCCTAATGGATATCTTCTTGCTTATCTCGATAACCGAATCCAACTCCTCTTCTTGCTCCAGTACAATAACAGTATTCAACCCAATCTTACGGGCAAATAAAGCCAGCGAAATGTACTCGCAGTCCTTGAACCCGTTACACACGAGGAGAGCATCCGGGTTCCCTTTGCACAGACAGTTCATGGCCAGGAGCAGCTCCGGTTTGGACCCAGCTTCGAGCCCGAACCGGAATGGAGATCCGAACCGGACAATATCCTCCACGACGAACCGGTTCTGGTTGCATTTCACCGGATAGACTCCCTGGTAGTGAGAGTCGT
Organism: Turnera subulata; assembly: GCA_028386065.3. Lineage (NCBI taxonomy): Eukaryota > Viridiplantae > Streptophyta > Magnoliopsida > Malpighiales > Passifloraceae > Turnera > Turnera subulata. The sequence continues at coordinate 87,838 of JAKUCV010003652.1, forward strand.
AGCCCTGGGATTGGATGGCGAAATCAAAAGCCGAGTTAAGAGACTCGAGGCGGTTCTTGAGCACATCGGGTAAGCGGACCAGCAGCGGGAGCTGTAACCCGAGCCCGCCCATCCATTTCGGATCCGAGGCCTTCTTCACGATCTTCAACAGATCGATTTCCTGGTGGGCCAGGGTGGAGGCGCCGTGGGGGCGCACGGACATGTTGCCGGAGGAGTTGACGGAGAAGTAGGGAGCACCCCAGGCGTCGACCTTGTAGAGGGAGGAGGAGAGGGAGGGAGACCAATGGGGGGATGTTTCCGTCGTCATGGTGCTGGTGGTGGTGGTGGTGGTTGGTGGTGCCGGAGGTACGCCGGAAAATGGGACCGGCGACGGATGGAGGGAGCTATCCCCGGCGGCGAAAGCGTAGCCAGGAGGCGCAGCATCTACGCAAATAGCCAGGGCCGGCATCCTTCCTCTTCCGCGACGATCTCTCTGTTTCTCTCTAAAAAAGTGTAGTTAAAAGGTAGTTTGTGTTGTTAGGGCTAAAATTTTTAGGGGGCCAGGAAAAAGAACAAAAAGAATGGAATTTTTGTGTGTAATTTCTGGGTTTAGTGTTTTTTTCTCTTCAGTTTGTGCCGGTGGGGGCTTTAGCACCCGCCGAGGCCGAGGCCCCGGCTACCCCCTCAAAAGAAGCAGTAAAGGATCTATCGAAACCGGACCGGACCCCCTCTCTCTCTACCCTACCTTTCTCTCTAATCCCCACACCGATCAGAAGAAGATGGCTTCCCTGAACTGAAACCCCAAAAAGGAAGAAATGACCGAAAAAGGTATCAAAACCTGTGAACCGAATAAGACAACACCATGCAGATCTGGGTTTTTTTTTTGGGAGGAAGAAGAAGAAAGGAAATGCTAGGGTTTCGCTGACAGTTATCTCTAAAGAGAGGTGCAGCAAAGGATGAACTGAGCGAGAATTGCATGAACGGCGATGCACCGTTTTATAGGAGGGGGATGAGGGCTAGTTGGGCTTTCAGTGGGCCCGGATCTTTGGCCCGTTAACAAATATCTTTTCAATTTCTCGTGCTTTTGTTTACTCATCAATTCATTATCATTTCTCTCTCCCCCCAAAATAATAGTAGTAAAATAAATTAGCAAATAATATTAAAAAAACAGCAATTTAGTAGACCCAAAAAAAAACTGTTTAAGCTGCTTTTGATACGTACCACTATACTAAATAGAATTAGTTAGACCTGACCTAAGAGTTTCAGCAGATTACTTACCTTTGTGGGATCATAGGCAATAGGATGGAAAAATTTTCACGTAAGGTAACATAATCCAAGCAGATGATATAACCTAAGAGTTTCAGCAGATTACTTACCTTCCTGGGATCATAGGCAGTCGAATGGAAAAATTTTCATGTACGGTAACATAATCCAAGCTGATGGTATAAGCAGTTTTCTTTTTTGAGAAAGATGATATAAGCTGTTTTGATACGAAACATTGGATACTTCCTTAAGGAAATATTTAATTGAATACTTCAAATTTTTTGGTATGGGTTATTATCCGTGCTAAAATTTCACATGCGCCAACCTTAAACATTGCGTAAGTAACTCTTACCAAAGCATTTCCCCTTTTTGAAAAAAAAATGGCCTAATTGGATATCAATTCTCTGTTTACGTAAAGGAAAAATAAATTAACTTATTTTTCAATTGGCAATTAAAAACAAATTGGACTTTTTTCTATTCCTTTTTTCTTTTTGCTGGGAGATTCCGCTGATAAATGAGTAGTCGGCGTCGGGTTGCCGCGTGGCAAGAGGTAGAGTGGGGCCAGGTACCGCGGATTCTCTTACGAGGGTGAGAGTTGTTGTCTCTAGACTCTGGAGTTAAGTGCATCGAGCATGCAACTGACGTGGCGATAAACTGTGGATTAGGTTTTGGGATGTCGCGAGAAGATTCATGTTGCAAGGACGATATATTGACGGGGCTCGGGTTACTTGATTTATATAGGAAACTAGCAGGAAGTTTCAGGGAGGATGTGGATTTGCATGAACAAGGCTTGATTCTGCCACGTAGTGATAGAGGTCGTTGCACCTTGCAATTGCCATTTCAGATTCTCCTGTACAGGTGTTAGATTTAGAAACCAACATTTTTGTTTATTAGTATGGCCCTTTTTTTTTCCCTTTTTTAGAATTTCATGAGCAAAAATTAATTAATTTCCTGCTAATTCAATAAAAATGGCCTCGTGGCGGGTCACGTGGGCTCTACCCCATCTCAAGACCATTCAATTACGGGATTGGTTCCTGGCTAGGAATCATCAAGTAAGGAAAGGGATAAACTCGGATTTTGGTTCGCATTCTGTGTATTGGAGGAGAATTACAAGGTCCATGTCTTGAAATTGAAAAAAAAAAAACGCAAATGTCAAAATTGCACTTTCGTTTCCTTTTTGGCCTTTACCCATCTTCTCTTCTCATGTACATTCTTTTTCTGAACTTTCATCATTATCTTCTCGTGGATTGGTTCTTTACATTTAGATGTGTAAACCTGTAAATTGATTCTATTTTTTCAAGCTCAACCCCGAGTTCTAAGTTTGATGTGAGTCAATTTATTAGGCTCGAAATCTATGGGTTTTTAATAGATCGTAAACTTATATAATTCAAATTCTAACTAATCATTTATGATTGGTCCGTCTATATTTTTTTATTTTTTTCTTATACTTCAAATTTTATGGTTTACAGATGAGTCTAAGATTTAAAGTTCGTATTTTTCTCTAGTAAAAAAGATTTTGTCAGCTCTTTCTTTTTAGTAACTAATCATCTTATATATTAGCCTAAAGACAATATTTTTGTTTAAGGTGGAAAATACATAAAAAAAATAATTGATTGATTGGAATATAATCATTAAAAAATAACAGTTCAAATAAAAGATCACTAAAAATTTAAATCAACCCAACTCATGCAACTTTATTTGGAATACCCACATGGGATTATCAAACCAAAGCTAATTGATACTAAGAAAGATACTTCACCCTTCTTGTGAAAATGATGGGAAATTGATTGTATTAGTTTCAAGTATATCCGTCATCCCATGCCGAAAATACTGTTCGCGTTTTAAATACTACTATTCTCAACCTTTCCTTCTCTCTCTTAACATTTTCATTCTGTTAAAAAAACATTTTCATTGTGGAGGAGTGATTTCTTTTTTTAAAAAAAAAAGAGAGAGCAAAACTACAAATTTGGGAGAGTGAAAATATCACGAGAAAAAGGTGCATCGAGAAGGTTTCGGGGGGGGGGGGGGGGGGGGGGGGGGGGGGGGGGGGGGGGGGGGGGGGGGGGGGGGGGGGGGGGGGGGGGGGGGGGGGGGGGGGGGAGGGGTGACCTCCCCTTGGGTAAGCCTTATCCCCGAGAGATACTGCAACTTGATCAAATGTTGACAGGCAGCTGGCCCCAATATTTTCTTCACTCTATTTTTTTTTTTTGACGCGCACCCCACACGTAAACGAATCCCAATTCCCCTTCAACACAGCAAAATCTCCACTACTAGATAAGAAAAACTCAAGAAAACGAGGCAATCAATCCAAAACAGAAATTATCACTGAAAGAGAGTGGAGCAGGGAAAAAAAGATCTTGGGTTCAATCATATTACCTGGGTTAGGTTTATTCGGTGAAACTAAAACCGTTACTTGTTGAAAGTCCAATCTTTTTAACGTTTAAAATAGAAGTCCCCTTTTCTTTGTCAAATTCTTGAAGTTCCTTCAACCACTACTACGCCATAGCTTGCGTGTGCGGTCCATCGCACACATTCAAGAGTTGGTCCAAATGCATTAAACATGCCGAATTGACATAATTACCCCTTGTGAAATCTGCCAAGTTAACTTTTGGAAGTTAATTTATGTTAATTGAACATGATCAGTAAGTCCCAAAGAATCCTAATGAGTATTCAAGTTTTTTTTTTTGTCGAAATGGTAAATATATATTAATTCAAACCGAGTACAACATACATATTACAATAACATAGATTGCTAGAAATTAAGGAAAGAACGTAATTAAAAACCACAAATATAGTGGAATAAATCCACATACAAAGCATGAACCATAAATATAAAATGATTACACTTAGATCCGGACATAGGCAAAGGTTAGAATACAAACCAAAGAACTTGCAGCTGCCCATGAAAGGGAGGACGTGATGTCCGCATAAAGCAGGACTAGCCCCAAACAACAACCAAGTTCGCATACAGTGGTCGTCAGCTATCGGCTTTAACTCTGAGACGCGAGCAAGCCAAGCAATAGCCATCACCGGAGAAACGGAAGAAAGCCAATATCCGCCCTTGAGAGTAAACACTTCACAAAATGCTCCATACTTCACACTATAACACCAAACCGTCACCTGCAACAGACCCAATTCAAGGCCACTGGGAAAAAAAAGAACAACTCGCCATCTCTTGCCTTTGTATCCGTAGATCTAGAAGCCTCGAGGTTGAAAGCTTCAGATCCATAGAAGCCAGGAGAACAGGCCAAGGAGGAGATGTTGAGAGTCTCCAACAACAAAACGATGGATTTGAAATCCATGTACTAAACACCAGATCTATTGCAGATGTACTAGATATATGTATAATAAAGGCTAAATAACACTTATAAGAAGAAAAAATGGGCTTACCAACCAACCGGAGGAGCCGGCGGCGGTAGACCGTACTCTCTTGAAGAAGAAGCTTTGTTTTTGGGAGAGAAAAAGAGAAGCTTTGTTTTTGGTTTTGAGCATTGGATTTAAGTTTGTGTAATGAGTATTCAAGTTGTTCTTACTTAATTGTCTTGATTTTATATTTAATTTCATATCTGTATGGCGGCTGCTTACCATAGCCATTGACCCTCTTGGATATTTAAAGTCTCACAATAATTTTTTAGGGTTCATGGTTACCTTAATATAATAGAGAGTGCCTGGCTATTTGTTTTTTATATGTTAATTGTCACATGGAATCCTCGAATTTCTTGGTATTGGCTCTTGGGAAGTTCAAATAACTATTTTAGTTGGCGCTCGAGGACTTCCTATGAGAGAATAAGGACCATACCTTAAACTCTTCTTACCATTTTTTTTTATTTGAACAAATTCTGGTTACAATGTTAATTATAGTTTCTACTTAGTGGTTTAATTACGTTAGTAATAGGATACGCTCACCCTTGTTGTTCTTGAACAAGAAATGATTATATTGGGAAAGGAGCTTTAGCCTTGATTTTAGGGGGGCGGGCCTTAATTAATCTTTATCTAATTTGTGTTTTTCTTTTTTTCATTTGGTATCTAAGTACTTCGTTCTAATTAATTAAGAACCGATTTTGAATCTTGTATCTAGATGCGGTGGGTTGAATCTGCAAATTTTTGTCATATATCACTAAATTTTAAACTTATGACTTGTATAAATGGAATCGATTGGCCTACAATTCGTCCAGTCTCGTATTATAATTATTAATAATGATCGATGTTAATAAGTATAAAATTGACGTTAATCAAAAATGTGGGCCGCAACTTGAACAGCAAGACACTATGAACTTGTTGAGAAATGGCATTATACTTATTTTACCCGCAACTTGAGTTGTTGACTCTTTGACTTGGAAAGAGTCCTGGCAACGGAGTGGCCATGGTATGATTCTCTTTTTTTCTTCTCTTGTTTGGTATAATTCCTCGGTTGATGATGTTGATTTTTGGTGGGCCACATCTAATTGTTTTGAACACCTAATCATTGCTTCCATTTTTTTAATCCTAGGATAATCGTATGGCCATGCTTTTTTTTCTTTTTGCGTTCGAAAAATGACTGCTTATTGTTGTAATGGGTTATTTCAGTTTAGTAATCTTGATTACTGAAGAAAGTGGTTCGGCATACTTGGTTGGATGTAAATGGATGGCATTGATTCCGTTCTATTGCATCCGATTACATCCAACAAAACATGTCTACTAATCTCGCTTGCAACTTTTAAATTTGTTGAATTTTCTTTAAATAACAGGAGGTTTAATGGGGGAGATGAATGTGAATAGATATAATTTCACACAATGATGCATTTCATTAAAAAAAAAAGTTATTTTTTTCTCTTATATTTTTATTTCACAAACTTAACTGGCCATGCGATAGCCTTTTCTTCTCTGAATGATAGATCAATCAACTGTAGCTGGGAGAATCAACAATTAATAAACTCTTAGAACATAATTTCATGAGCAAATAGCAATTATTTTATTGGAGTGCCAGTTAAGATTATATGTGTAAACTATAAAACTAGAGTGATGCATCGTTTTATTAAAAAAAAATATATGTGAGAATTGCTTGATCTACCAGATAAAGGGGGGAAAATACATTTTCTCCGCATAACCAATCCAAAAAAAATAGTGATAGTGGCTTTTCGTGCTATTTGGGTAATTGGGGCCAACAATTTTATTTTTATTTTCTTGATCCAAGTAATCGGGGCCAACCAAGACAAAAGCAATGTGATATGTTTTTTTGTGTTACGATTTTTTTGAAGGGAATGGCATTTTCTGACGTGGCATCATGTGATTGGCGCAAATAGATCTAAAAATGGAACAAAGGCAGCTGCTCCTTGATTGCTGCTGGGCCTTGATACTGGACAAGCGACTAATCCGGAGTTTATGATGCCCATCGGGTCCCACATTTTTAAGGCCCACAAAAGTGGGCCCTCGGATTCTCTTTTTTGCAGAGGGATCTATTTCTTCTGCAGAGCTTTTTTTGTGCTACTTGGAATTTGCAAATTACATCATTACCATGCGATTCAAAGGTCCACTCCACGCCCAATTGCTGGTACCTAGCCTAGAATCTAGGCCACTGCTTAGGGTCTGTCGTTCTATGGAGAATTGGAGATACCCCCCAACAACAACAGCCCCCATGGGACTAGCCTCACATGTTTGTCTTTTAGGGCCTGTAACAGACCCGTGATAATGGGAGAGTGAAAAAAAAAAAATCATAAACCATTAGTCATCTCGAATTTGCAAGGCCATGCTGAAGAATCGGAAATAAAAAAAAAAGATTAAACTTTATTTAACTTTGAGGAGTTCAAAAGTTATTAGTTAGATTAAACTTTATATATATGCTATTGTAGAAATGTTTGATACATTTTTTTATTGCAGATTTTCTCCTTGTAGAAGCCGTTCATTGCATGCAGTGAATTGACCACATTACTGCATGCAATGAACATCAAATTGCATACACTGCAAATATCTTCATTTTCTTTTCCCCGTTTCAGTTTTCTTTCACTACCATACCGGAGACGAGTGCCAATTGCTAATCATTCTTTTTTATTTCTCAATGTTAGATAACAAAATTGGATAAAAAACCATTCAAACATCAATGATTCATAAATCCAATCATGTAATCCCATATATTTTATATTTTAATATACCCTAGATTTTGATGCATACCACCCGATTATATCTAACAACATGAGGCGACCGGTTTAAAACATCCAACCCTCTCTCCCTCCATCATTAGGGCACTAGAGGCCAACTAAAGTATTATTTCATTATGATTCTCAAGAAAAAGTATTATTTCATTACGGCGTTGTCTGTTGTTTCCTTTACCCTTTCAATTTTTTGAACAGTTTGAAATGTTCCCGTGTATGTTTGAATGGCCAATCAATTTAGAAAGACTACAAATCAATCAGACAGTTGATTAGTTTAACAAAAAAAAATATGGTTTACCAAAAAAACGCTAAGGGATACCCGCACATCTATAATTGACAGTACAAATTTTTTCAAAGTTGGTGTTCGGTGCGTGCTATTCATTAACAACCACAAAGGATTTGTTGGACATATCCGGATTCGGGTCTTCAAAATCAGGATCACTGGCCCAAAGCATACCCTACACCTTACAATCCCCCACCCCCCTCCCTCTGTGGATGAAAGCCTCCTCTCATCAATCAGTACAGTAGGCAGCAGAATCACATTTTATTGATTGAATTGACCACGCTAAAACATGGTTCTTATGCCTACTAAAAATCAGAGTGGTCGACTCTTAGGCTTTCTCTTGCACAACCAAAGACAATGCATGTTGTTTGCTTCTGTCTTGCAAGAATATTGAGCAATATCGCAAAACAATGCAGCAGCGTACACCGGAGAAGACTAAAATTTAATATGCAACCACATCCAATTAATTTAGCACTACTTCTGTCTCGGGCTATATATGAAGAATTTGGGTCACGCATATCCCCTACAAATCTATACTGGACCCCAAAAATTTGTTTTTCTCGTGGTCCAGAAGTTAAAACTTACACCATGAATAACGTTTCCATTTACTTCTAATTGATTGACATCATCTAAATCAACAAAAAAAAAAAAGGTTGTGATTAGATTCATTGATTTTGATTGGGGGATGCAGCCATGTTGCATTTTCAAAATCTGGTATCCATGTCAGGCCTACCCACGTTCTGAGTTCATGTCTCGCATTCTTAGTTTCTTTTCTGGTACAGGCAATCCTGGTTTGTTGAGGACGAGGATAGCTTAAAATTTTACCTCAACACCCCCAAAAATAAGATATAATTTTTTTTTTATCGGAAAGAATATTTACTCCCGAAAATTTTATTATGGAACTTCCCTTGTGAAACTCATATTGACTATATATTAGAACTACTTAAACTATGGTAAGTATATTGAATAGGTATATATATCTACTTTGTTTTTGTTACAAATCTACTTCATAAATAATAGGTAATAAATTAGGAAAATAAATAAACCTTTAAAGAAAATAAGATATAAACCCTTGAGGATAAGTGGAAAAATAAATAAAGTATAAGAGGATATATAAAGGAAAACTCCTGGGGATATTTAGTTAAAATAAGAAAGAGGTTCGCAACTAATAATATTTAGATTGTCCCCGGATATTCATTGCCCTCCCTAATCTAAGATTCAATCCCGGTCGTATGCATTGCACTTTTATTGTATAGTTTCTCGCCAAAAAAAATTATCGCATATTTTTTAAACACGTGATATTTTATTGTACATTTATTCACCATTTTATTTGTTTCATTTTTCGTTCTTTACTTTTTTTTTTTCTTGTTGCATATTCTGTGCGCTGGAAATCATGCATTGTCTCGTGAACACTGAAGTACAAAACTTCAATTATTCTCACCAAGAGCATGATCTAACCCGGAAAGAGTAATTTTTTCTTTACAGACCTTAGAACTTAATTTTCGTGGCATATATTTCGAACATAAGCTTGGTATCCTATCTTTGGATGATGTGCAAACTTCAGGATGAGATAAGCTAGATCTCATGAAATTCGGCCATTGTAACGTTCCCTTCCCAAGTTGCATTCTTCGTGGCACGATCTTGGTCACTTTGAATCACAAGTTAAATTAATAGAACTTTAGCGAATGACATAAGAATGTGCGCACTTCGAAATTGAAATATGCCTCTTTGAAGTATAAAAAATTGGATACTAACCCTTCAATCTTGACCCATATGGATTACATTTCTACAACGAGAAATATATGGTTTCCAACGTCACGGAGAGAGCATTAGCATCCGCAAAATCTTATGCAAATTAAATTGGAAAGACCAAAGATTGTTTCCCATCATGGTACATATTGCTTGATGACAACTGTGTGTGCTTTCGTGATTTGGTACTTAATGAGAGAGTTGCTCACTTTACAATAATTAATAAGTTTGTGACGATGACAAATTCACAATGGTTGATCAACCATATACAAAATAATAAGAGGCGGCAAAAATTCCAAACAAGTGGCACAATTAGAGTTTAAGGAACCCTATCCAATCTCATAACCGAAAGGAAGAATGTCTTATTTAGGTCATCCATTTTTCAATTTCGTTAAGCCAATGTATGGGAATCGAACTCAATCTCTCATTGATTGGATTTTAGGGAATAATTAATTAAAAAAATCTTAACAAGGCCTTAAGAAATGAATAAATTAACAGTCTTATGATAATTGATATTATGACGTTTTGTATTGAGTTGTTGATGTGTGACGCATAGGCAAAGTTGTCGCAACGCACCGGCGAATGAAATTAAGTTGTAAAATATAGCTAAAGCTAGAAAATTAAAAATGTATACTTTTTTGCTTTCGTCTGCATCCTTATAAAATATAATCAGTCTTACTCTTTACTTGAACCATGAACCGAAAAATGGCCTAAAAAATAATTGGGTAAGCTTATCTCGATAAAAAGTAAACAGACCTTTGTTCGAGAAGGACAGTGAACTACTGAAATACAGAGAATGCAGGCCACTTCATGTGCAAACCAGAAGTGGAGATTGATGATTCACAAGATGAGATTCTTACGTACACAGTAATAAGCAAACAGAAACATGACCTAATTTTTTCTGGTAACCTACTTTGGAAAAGTAATCACGTTAAAGATACCCATAGCTCAACGTGCCATATCGTGGTGTTATTTATGGCTTATCTTGTCCCCCTCTGCTTGAGTAACTAATGGCAACATCCACCGGACACATTTCAATAAATATTGACCCCAAGTTCGAGAGAAATGGGCACGTATAATCCTTTAAAAGATTCTTCAGCGTGGATAGTGCTACTACTAAGTCGTAATCAGGCATGGTGTTCATGTTTTTCATGGCTCACCTTTAGAAGCAGAGATGGTTTACATGGAGAAGCTTGTGTTGATTTCTGCGATGTCAAATGACAGCCATAAAAAAAACTGCTTGTTAGTTTGTGGATTTATAATCTATTCTCTCCATCACTCAATGATGTCCTAGATTTAAAGAAAATCTACACAAGTATACTATCATTTTTTTTGAATTTTATCGGCGTGTAGAGCCAATTATGGGAAAGATATTAATATATCTCTCGGGATAATCTGAATAATATCTGATACCTTTTATAATCACAGGTCCACTAAAACTTGGTAATTGCAAGAGACAAAGTGTGTGACTCATTTATAACAGCAGGATTTTTCTGGTAATATTTGGATTTTATAATGAATTATGTTAGATTCTCTATTCGTGTATCTACGGCGAGGAAAAAAAGTTTGAAATAAAAGAACTATACTATTACACTGGAAAAAACTGTAGACGTACGTGCTACTTGGTAAAATTTGCCCATGTAGCACTGTATTTAGTTGCTTTATCTATACAATAATTTGTTACTATTTCAATTAAAAATTTATTTGTCATGAATTCCAAAATAATATGTTTAAATTAAGAATTCTAGATAAACGTTATAAGAAAGACAACAATCCTAAAGGGATTTTGTCATACATTTGTTTTGACAACTATTAATTAGTTAGTTATTAGTTGAGTATTCCAACTCAACATATTTACCTAATACATCAAGTGTATACAACAATTTCTCAAACAATGTGTTTTTGGAAGAATTGACATCGTTTCAAACCGAGATGAACAATGAGTGCATATATGCAATTACTGTACAATAGAATTGCCACGAGTACATTTGTATTTAGTTTGGAGGAAAAATTAGCTAACGTATACCTGCTTTTCAATTTGTATTTGGAGAACTATATTATATGCAATATATCTGTATCAATAGAAACGAATATGGAAAATCAGAAGATAGTTTTTTTTTTTTTGAATGGCCGACAGAAAGTTACATCAATTGCCTACAATCAAACGTGTAAATCCCAACTCTTTTTTACTAAATTGTGAACCATGAAAAAAGAGGAACTCCATGCCTGGTTGCCACATATTAAGAAAAAGACATGGAAGTGAGAATGAGGAAGCAACCCGAAGAATTAGATGAGGCTATTTTAATTTTTGTTTTCTTTCTTTTGTTGTGAATCAGATCAGGCTATGCTACCTAAACCTTAATCAAGCAATTCGGCATTTTGGATTCGAGTTCAGTATCTAGCTAGTAATTAAAATTTGAAAATAAGATTAATTAATGGGATTTTGGAATACCTATACTATGCCAAAGGAATCATAAATTCTTTGTAAGGGCAAGTCGGTGCTTCTTATCCCTAATCTCTGAAAATGAAAGAGAACTCTTATCATTACTCTTTATGGACGATAACTCGTTTTGGGAGTATCTTATTAGGGGTAAAAAGAAAAAAAAAAGAACCTGTCATCAACCAATCAACACAACAATAAGAGAAATGGTCCCATTTTACATGTGGTTGGACTTTGGAGGTAATATTTTTTGTTTTACATTATTCAAATAAATCTGATCATTTACAATGTGCTCAAAGCCTAAAATGGGAAAGTTTTGGTCTTTTTGCTTATTTCATATGCTCTTTATAGCCAATAATTGACGATATCCAGCCTACAGTCTCCTCAATTCTCATGAGATTAAAGGACATAATGCGGCCAAGTTGTAGAATATCCCATAATACTACCAGTACTTTACTAACCCATTCATAATCAATGAACTGGAGGCACGCTATTGGATTTCAATGAGACAAAAAAAAATCCACACTCCAAATTTCGATTCATAATCTCAATTCCAAATTCCTGTATTAGCTTAACTGGAACTAGACTTCAAAAAAAAAAAAAAACTAGAACTAGACACTATCAGGATTATGGTTTTATGTCTTTCTCTGGTGACTTGGTAGTCATTGAATGGTAGCCTCAATTACAGATTTCCGGGCGTTTTAGATCATGAAATGATGGTCCCCTTGACACCATTTTTGATACAGCGGCGTTAACTGAGATTCTATCTTTTAATCTGAAGATTTTGGTTTGCTTTTTTTTTTTTGAATTTTGGGTGGAGCTGATTTTTTTTCCTTTGCCCGTGTTCAGTTGTTTGTTTCCAGTTCCACCATAAATATACTCTGGCCGTTTGGGGCCTAGGTAGCTGTCGGTCAGAGGAGAATGGATCTACGGGCTTAGATTGACCCAAATCCGTCAGTCCATCTACGGCCTGCAGTGGAAGTAGAAGAGTAAGAAAAGAGAGGCCCGGAAGTTCAATTCAGATCATGATCTAAAAGATTTTATACTACATGCCATATTCCCACTACTGTTCCACTTGCATGTGTGATGTGTCCTTTACAAAATAGTTGCAGCTTACGCTCCCAACAAGTCCCAACTGTAATGCCTGTTGATTAGAATATCTTCAACTTTTGGCTGAATTTGGTAAAAATATATGGAGCAAAGAAAAAGGAAGGATTGAAAATGGATAGACATAAAATGGTAAGAGAGGAAACAGACAGAAGAGAAAATGCGTATTTTCCTTCTTGCGTTTGGATTAAGTGCAAGGGAAAGGAATGAATGAAATTACTTGAACGAAGAGTATTGCAACTATACCATTTACATTTTCCAAAAGATGGTATTACTTAACCAATAATGTGTGGACAAAAGTAAAAAATCATGACCCTTTCCCCCCATTTTATCTCAAGTTTGGAGAGATTAACTTTTGTGGATCAGTGAGGGAAAACTATCCCCATTCTCTCTCTAACTCTAAAACGAGGAAAAATAATGCATTGTTCCCATTTTCTATCTTTTCTTTTTGGTTCTTTACTTCCATTGCCTCCAGCAAATTTGATCAAACAAGTGACATGCCCACCTACTTCAAAAATTTATCTCCTGAACAAGAGAGTTCAGTAAACCTTCACTTGTAAACATCTTCCCCACCCGCCAAACCCAAGTTAATATCGACTACCCTTTTTCTCCTCATTGAATTTTGCTTTCCACTTGAACTTTTGACTCTTTTTTACAACCTCTTGAACTATATGGTTCTTCTTCTCCAATACTTTGTCCAACTTGTACGGAAGACAATTCATGAGAGAGGAAAGAAACAACTACATCACATATCGAAATCTCTGTTCAAAGGAAGCAAAGATTTTTTCAGTATACCAGTTTTATCTATTCCCACCTTTAACAGTCATTCACCTCGTTTCCAGTAAGCTGGTGCGTCAACATTAAAATCATATCAACAGATTTTCGACAGAAAAGAACACAAGGTTTAAATTGTTGCCTAGATGGGCAAACAAAGACAATCAAGTTAAACAGAAAACTCAGAATATACTAGGAAGGTAAAAGATTCAATAAATAACGAGCTCACAGATGCACAAATTCCATGCTAAGGTCTCTATAGAAGTTTTAAGTTTTGAAAAAATACAGAAGAAACTAGAACAAAATACAGCTCGACAAGCTTTTATTACCAAGATGAAAGCAACCTACTTTCTGCAAACAGCACAGATCAACCACCAAAAAGAGTCGGAGCAGACACCATGATTAAATGAATTTTTGCGAACCCCCAAGTGCCTCCACAACATAGGTATTCAGCGAAAAGAATAAATCTTTCCCTGTAATGACATGAGGGCATAAAAGAATAGCAGCAGGCGCAGTCTTCCTCCTTAGTCTGCCCTAGACTGGCCAGCACGGGAAGACAAGATGATACCGACGATAAGACCATACAAAGCCAAAGCTTCAGCGAAAATGAGGATGAGGATCATTCCAACAAAAAGCTTTGGCTGTTGAGCATTAGCCCTGCCAAGTAAAAAATGAATCCACATCAATGTGAAACGCAACTAACAGAAGAATTAGTCTGCGTAGTACCATGCACAATGATTGATACACAGCAAAATGCAACTCTACAGAAAAAAAAATCTTCCGCAAAAACCCAAAACATCTCATCAATGTGAAATACAAGGCACCCGATCCACCATCCCAAGACCGCAACACTTCTTCACAGAACAATTCAAACATCCCATTCACAAGTTCTTTATCTAACACATCAATGCATGTAGATGACAGTAAACATACCTGACACCAGCATCACCAACAATTCCAATGGCCATTCCAGCAGAAAGCCCGGCAAGGCCACAAGCAAGACCCGAGGAGAGATGTGCATACCCATCGAAGAGGTAGTAGGACTTGGCCTTAGGGTTGATTCCAGTGCTGATAATAACAGCTATAATCAACCCATATATACCCAACACACCAGCCATAACAACTGGCACAATGGATTTCATCACTAGCTCGGGCCTCATCACTCCCATAGAAGCAACACCGACACCACTCTTGGCTGTTCCATATGCAGCCCCCATACCTAAAGCAAAACAGCCAATCCAGCTCAACACTATCAACAACAGTACCATTTTTCAAGGTGACAAATTAAAAATCAAATCCTGAAAGAACCAAATTTCTGACCCAGAAATTCGAAGTTCCATCATTGATTGATCTAATCTAATCTCAACTAATGGAATTAGATCTATTAACAGTTTCGATTACAGTTATAACAACAGTTATGAATGAGCAAATTAATCAGAGATCCACGTCAGCACATAATGGGGAGAAAAAGTTTAGAAATTTAAAAACTAAATAATACATCAAATTCACAATTTGTAACCGCACCAGATCGATCTATAAATGAGAGATCAAAAACGAAGGAATTGACAAATAAAGCAGAAACTAAGCGTAAATTAACTGATATGAACATTAAAATTGGATGGAGAGAGGGAAGGAATTTGATTACAGGAGAAGACGAGAGCGGCTGCTGCGCCGAGGAAGCCGAAGAACGGAGCAGTTTCATCGCCGCTGAAAGCCGAAGACATGATTTGGCTATTGATTGATCGGGGACCGAGACGGAGTCGTTTGGATCTGGAGATTGGAGAGAGAGAGAGAGAGACGGTGAGTGTTATCGGTTTTTTTTTTCTTTTATATGTCTGTTTTTGGGAGTTTGATGATTGTTTTTTTGCTTCTTCTTCTTCTTCTCTCTTCTGTCTATGTCTCTCTGGTTTTGGTTGGTGCCGTGACAGAAGAGAATGAGTGGAAGAGAGTGATCCAACGAAGAAACTATAAATGTCCGGTGGATTCAGGAGTTTGGTGAAATCCCGGCCCGGTGCTCTTCGTGGTTTGGGCTTTGATGGCCCGATGAGTTTGATGTTTGGGCCTCTCGTTGGGCTTATTTAGGGTTGTGATCAACCTGGTGCAAGGTTGGATTAGTCAGATGATTTTTTTTTGAGAAAACGAATTAACTCAACATTATATTTCTTTTTAATTGGTCCATAGAAAAACAACATAAAAGCGAAGCAGATTTTCGTCAAAGAGTCAAAAAGAAACTGTAAAGCACACCCAATCATTCTACTTCTTATATCCCCAACCAGGCGGCTTCTTTCAGCCATCAACCTTTTAAGCTCGGGACTGAATTTGAGACACAGGAAAATGGCGATAACACTGAACGGTGGATTCAAAATGCCCATTATTGGTCTGGGTGTGTGGCGAATGGAAGGAAAAGAAATCAGGAACCTTATCATTAACGCTATCAAGATCGGTTATCGCCATTTTGACTGCGCAGGTACCTCTCTCTCTCTCTCTCTCTTTTTCTCTATCTTTCTCTTGGCGGCATAGTCTTAGCTTTGTGGGTTTGTGTGTGTTAATTAGTCTGTGGTTTAACGAGAAGGCAGGTCCTTTGTGGTTGAAAATTAGCTTGATTGACTCTTACTAGCACATGAAGTAACATCTAGGTGACTGTTCCCTTTTATTCTATGCTAAAGAAAATTACCCACTTCAGTTATGAGTGAGCTGGTGTAATTGGGTTGTATGCATATGCTTTCTGGTGTTCATGGGTTAATAGTGTCTGATTAAGTTGAGTGTTTCGGCTGCAGCTGATTATAAGAACGAAGCAGAAGTGGGGGAGGCACTTGCAGAAGCTTTTCAGTCCGGACTTGTCAAAAGAGAGGATCTTTTTATCA
The DNA here is from genome assembly GCA_028386065.3 of Turnera subulata. NCBI lineage: Eukaryota > Viridiplantae > Streptophyta > Magnoliopsida > Malpighiales > Passifloraceae > Turnera > Turnera subulata. Next base: position 104,425 of record JAKUCV010003652.1, read on the forward strand.
CCACTAAGGTTGCTTCATTGATCTTTTACCCATTCATAAGAAATTTCCTTTTAAAAGTCGTTGCGACTTCACTATACTCACTCTTTACTGTGCTGCCAATTTAAATTTTTTTCCCTGTTTTCTTTTCATTTGGCTTGCAGCTGTGGAATTCGGACCATGGTCATGTTGTTGAAGCCTGCAAAGATAGTTTGAAAAAGCTCCAGCTTGATTATTTGGATCTCTACCTTGTTCACTTTCCTGTAGCCATCAAGCACACTGGTGATTCTGCTCGGCTTCTTTATTATTATCTAGTGCCACGTAGTGAATGCATTTTAGTTTAATGCTCAAATCTAGAGACTTTCATGTCTCGGGGTCACTGATTATTATATTCGTTGAAGATTTGGGATGACTAAGATCAGATCAGTTGAAATCAAACACTGCACAGTTTGTTGTGAATTATTGCAAGGGAATGAGGCTTATAACTGGAGTTGTGGTCAATCCATTTGCTGTAGTTACCACCTTAATGGTGGGAACAGTTGCCTTTCTCAACGAAAATGGTGTTAAACCCACAATGGAAGCCACGTGTCTTATGTAAGATGAGATTGGTGGAGCAAAAGCTTGATAAGATGTGCCTGTGTTTCTTATTTCTCGTTTACCTTCTGTATCTCCAATTTTACCCTTTTTGCTGTCCGGTTGGTAAAATTAGTACTGAGGTTAAAGTTGTTCAATTATATTGATTAAAAGATGTACTAGTTTATGTCTGAATAATAATTTTGTTTTCTGAAACTTTTTTATGCATTTGTTACACACAGGAGTGGGTACAACTTCTAGTGCTTTGGATGAGGATGGGGTGCTGGACATTGATACAACCATATCCCTGGAAACCACCTGGCATGCCATGGAAGATCTGGTCTCCATGGGATTAGTTCGAAGCATTGGAATTAGGTGAGCTGATAATTAAACTTCCAATGTAGAGTCCACAAGTGCCTTATATAATTTAACTGTTGTTACTCAGTTCCTGTTAATATTGTCTTGTGTTTGACTGCCTCTAGATCAAGAATTGAGTGCATTCACTCATTCTCTGGTTAGTTCATGGTGAAGCTTGAAATGATAATAGTGTAGATTTTTGTCATCTTTTTCAACATATTGACGAGTGTCTTCCTCTCTGTTACACTTGGCCTTGAACAAAGTGGACGACTGGAAGTAATAGGCTGAAGCACTTCCACAGTGATTTCCCACACATTGGCATGTGCCTGGAAAATGTTTTGACGATGAACTATGTCTGAATTGCTAGTTTGAATTTGGAATGCAGACATTTCTGCAGTCTTGCAATATAAAATTCAAACCTCCTACTACTGGGTATTATGATATGACAGTCGCAAAGTAGTGTTTCCAAGTCATGTATTCTGCATTGCAATTTTGTTCCACTTACTTTGATTTATGATCTGATGGAATGTTATTTGCAGCAACTATGACATCTTTCTAACCAGAGATTGCTTAGCCTACTCCAAAGTGAAACCTGCTGTCAATCAAATTGAGACACATCCATACTTTCAGCGTGAATCCCTTGTCAAGTTCTGCCAGAAGCACGGCATCTCTGTTACTGCTCACACTCCTCTTGGAGGCGCTGCAGGGAATACTGAATGGTTTGGCTCACAATCATGTTTGGATGATCCTGTTCTGAAAGTAAATTACTATTCCTTGAATGGACTATCTATTGGCTGATGTTCATCTTGCTACTGCAGTATTGTCTTCAACACCAGTTTGTTCTTAAGATTTTTTTTTCTTTCTGGTCAGGGCTTAGCAGAGAAGTATAAGAAAACAGTAGCGCAGCTTGTTCTCCGATGGGGCATCCAGCGAAACACAGTTGTTATCCCCAAGTCATCAAAGATTGAGAGACTGAAGGAGAACTTTGAAGTTTTTGACTTTGAGTTAACAAAAGAGGACATGGACCTAATCAAGAAGGTGGACAGGAGCTACAGGACCAACCAACCCGCCAAGTTTTGGGGAATAGATCTGTATGCTTGAGTACATCCACCTTTTCTACTTTGAGATTGTTCCCAGGTGTTCTGCTTAGAATAAGCGCAAAATGTACCGTCTTCCTACCGGATTCATGTATCATGTAATTGATTAAAGTGCCATCAGGCACTAGAATCATGCATCTGCTTGTACTTTCCCTTATCTCTAAGGCCTCTTACTTCTACATCCTGGTCAGTTTATAAATTTGGTTGTTGCAATTGATCAGCTTCACATTTAATCCCCCAGCAGATTAATTTACAAAGAAGTTTAACCAAGACAAGTTTATATAGGTAGTTAGGTACCTAGGTTGCTTTCACTAAGAAAAAAAAAAAAAAGGTACCTAGGTTGCTAGTATGTGTCGCCATTTGCCAACCTACACATCTGGTTAATGATTGGCGTCATATCGTTAAACCCCAATACAAAGGAGATACTTATTAAATGTCTAGTCCATACTCGCCCCGGCAAATAAACCCCAGGATCTCAACCTCCAATTTGCAAGAAAATCCCGCCTACTATTCCAAAACATACCCGCGTCTTCCATTAAGAATTAGCTGAGAGAGTGGTGTTGGCGGAGTCGTGCTTGAGGATGAAGAGAAGCACGATGTCGTTTGGTAGAGTTTTCTTCTTCCTTTTCATATATAATAGTATGTAAATAGTGTATGGGCAGTGAAAAGAAACTGGGCACACGGGTCCTGTTTTTAGTTTGGGTTATATAGGATGGTGGTTTTGGCCTCTTACGCGTGACTGTCAGCGAAAAAGGGAAGGGGAGATAAAGAAAAAGGGAAGGGGACAAGAAAAGAAGAAGACGAAGAAGAAAATATGGGGTGGTGGCCGGAAGAAAAAATCGGGGAGACAAAACAAAGTGGATGGAAAAGAAAAGAGAAAAGAAAGAATAAAAAAAAAGCATCCCTCAATTATTGCAGGGTTAGTAGAAAAATCTGACCCATGAAAAGACTTATATGCCCTTCCAGTTCTTCTTGGGTTCCAAAATATCTCAGGGGCATAATCGTCTTTTCGAAATTCGTACCAGTTCGAAAATACAACTTGGGCTCGGAAAATCCGTTTAATTCCCCTGAGCGTTGTCCAAGTCTCGGAATTGAAAGCCGAGGCTCGGTTAGCCGTGTAGAATTCTCGGAAGTTAATTCCGAGATTCGGTTACGCAGATACTCCAAAACGTCGTACGTCCTTGGCGATCGAAACGAAGCTCGGTTACTCCCGGTAAAATTCGGAAAACTCGGTGCGGTAGAATTCTCGGTTACAACGATAAAATCTATTTACCGTTGTAAGAGTTAAAATGACTCGGTAAAATCTTAGAAGTTTTACCTGGGTCGTTACAATCTACCCACCTTAAAAGAATTTCGTCCCCGAAATTCCGTGTCTTATCCGTGGGTCCTACCACGATAAGCTTCTGGTACACTCCACCAGGTGTCCGAACTCAACGTGATATGTCGCTTATACCCTTACACGACATCTCATCTTCTATAAAAACCAAACCTCATGGCTGGCAACTCACACATACGGCCATGGATTCCCCACTGAGAACAAGAACAACTTCAGACTCTGAGGACAACAGCTACATCGGTGGCACTGCATTCCCAACAAGCTCCGATGAAGAGCCTCCGAAGAAACGCTTCAAGACAAACATCGTCGGCCTCAAGGAGCATATGGTCTTCTCTCCAAGACAGCGGAAGAAACGCGCCAGCAAGGAAGAGCCTTCTACTGATAAGAAAGGCAAAGGAACGGCGCAGAGCAGCACTCCACTTCAAACACTTTCACAGCTGAACGCTTCCCTGAAGAAGGTCAGCTCTGTGGTGATGCAGATCGAAGTGGCGTGTATGGCACTCTCGTCCAACGTAGAAAACTTAAGGAAGCTTGTAAAGGATCTTGGGAAACAAGTAACTCCTTGAGTACTTCTTCTCCGATGTAAAACCTTATGAAATAAATAAAATAAATTTCCTTTTAAAGTCAAAATCTCTTATGTTAGGAAATTTTATGTTAAGTGGAAAATAAAACATCTCAAGCAAAATAAGAATCAACTTTAAGAATATAAAATCAAATTTAAAGAAATTAAAAAAAAAAACACAACTCGTTTAACAAAATCAAAACAAAAAGTAATTAAAACCAAACATGTTTTCATGAACGGTGCTCGTATCGGACGTGAACATCCTCGAATCATGAAACGTAACTCGCACAGCTAACGGTGACGTCTGTTTTGTTAACTCGCACGGTGACGATCACGAGAGCGTCCTGTGTCCCTCGTAAGAAACGCTACCCACTTGTTCATAATTTCCGCATAGGCCAAAAACATCTGTCTCGTCTCGTATCTCTCTACGATGTCCGAACAGCTGTAAACTTGTCGCACATGCGTTCTACTCGAGGTGTGGTCCCATCCATCTGGCCTCAACGGTTACGAATGTAAGTGATAAAAGATGCAAGAAAAGATAACAAGACCGTAGAAAGATAAGACAAGGTAGCCAGAGCGAAGAAAATCAAGAGATGGAAAAAGACTTAAAAACTCTGGCATGGGTCCGATAACGCGTAAAGCAATAAATGCAAGCAACGGTAAATCTTCAAAAAGCAAAATCTTGAAAATCAAAACAATAAACACGCTCCCCATAAGTGTATAAAAGGAGCGGTGAGGGGTAAATCACCAAAAGCATTAAAGCAACAAAACTCTCAGAAAAAAAACAAAACCACAACGTTCCAAAAACAAAATCCCACACGTTCCATTCACGATGCCTGCTCCATCTTCAGTCTTCTTCGTCGAAGGTGCGAATCTCGGCAGGAGAAACCGTCTGGCGTACAGCATGGTCAATGAGCGTGCTGAGCGTGCTGAAGAACTACCGAACGAGCTCGGTAGAATGCCCCGACTGGTCTTTGTCGACGAGCTCTACTCATCGCGGTTCTTCGTCACTCCAATGGAAGAGGTGTTCTTCCTAGAGGATCGCGGCACTCTGAGGACATCCTACTACGGATCAGCCAACTCCGTGATGTTCTTCATCTCGGATAGGCTTCAAGAGTTCAACCTGGAGTCCACTTGCCAAACTGTGGAGCAAGGCGCTTACTACCAGCTCTCAATGACAGCCCAGAGCATTCCCAGAATGACTCGGCTACCTCCAACCTGGCCAAAGGTACGACTGCTGGTGTGGAATTGCAGAGGAGTTGCAAGGCGTGCACAGGAATTCTCACGCACTCTGAGGGACTTGAAGAACCAGTACAAACCCAACATGGTTCTTCTGACGGAGACACAGTGGCAACCACGAGACGATCATGGTCTGATTCCACTCCGATTCCCCCAAGCAAACCGATTCGAGATTCCTGGCCAGCGCGACAGAGGTGGCATGTGGTTCTCGTGGAGCGACAGGGTCACGGTCAACGTCAACAGTGACGCAAACAGCTTCCGTGTCAACGTCGTGGCAAACCGTTAATGTATTTTTATTTTTATAAAATATCAAGAATCAATGTAATATTTCCCTTTTAATATAATATAAAATATCCACGTTATATCTCTGTTTGTACTCAAAATTTTAGCAATATTAGTAATATTTACATTTTCACTAATTAATGGCATCATTTACCTCATGTATGAATGTTCTCCGACAGCTGGCGTCCCTTTGACCGGATCCGTAATGCACTAACTAAATGATATAAATGCAAAATGATAAACATATGGAGCGAGCTATGCACAACGGACAAGCACAACAATCAGTCAAAACAGACTCCCAAGGACCTACCGCCCGCTCCGCTACCAAAATGAAACACCCTGACCTAAATTCACCCGATTAACAGTAATTACAGCAAACAGAACCACCACGTGGCCAACATATCATAAAAGCAAGAACACATATTAATAAAAAGATAAATAGACAATCAAAATCACAATTACGTCGCCTTGTGGGGACATCAACATTTGCACAGCGGAAGCATTTCTAGACATTCAGTAACATTTTATATGCAAGACACAATGCATGCTATTGGATCCGAGTCTTGTCCGAGGTGACGCCACAGCCGCCGGTATGCAAACCTAACCTGCAGGAACTGTGTGAGGGGTGAGACCAACCACTGTCTCACCGATAAACAAATAAACCCCTAGTATACATACAACCGCAAATACACCCAAGCCAACACAGAACACAATAGAAGTACAGCAAGCACAAACATAATATCGGTATCATCTTACCTGAACTAACTATACGTCAGACTTCTCATGGTAAAGCTAATCTCATAAACTCACCGACATATGACAATAGACTTACCAATTTTATTATTAGGGCCCTGTCACGTAATAAGTATTGGCCGTGCCTGGTAGCCAGGTTAGCTAACCCCAGGGTACTCCCCGTTAATCCATAAATATCACAAATCATATCACAAATAACCGAGTCCCGCAGTCCTCGGCGGAAGTCCCGCAGTCCTTCCTATAACAAATCAACTGAGTCCCGCAGTCCTCAGCCGGGAGTCCACGCAGTCCTCCCTATCATATCACAAATCACAGGGCGACTACCATCTGGCCGTACCAATACCTGTCACGTGACAACCTAGATGTCTAGATGTTATTACCACTGTTTATTATTATTTCTTATTCCACTGTCCAACAGTAACTCATCATATTCACGTTCCCGAGCAGGCTCTCAGCCTCACAGCTCCTCTGGGAAACCAATCACAATGTCAGAATATCGGGTCACTGTCACTATTAACTCAAATATCTCGTATCTCGTATGAACATCACAATATTCACATCAACATCACAAGTTCAGTAATCAATCACAGCAGTCCTCAAACACATAACAGTAAACACAACAGTGGCCAGCAATAACAAGATAAGCACGGCAAGATAACATATAAAAGAAAACGATCAATCAATCAAACGGGGTATCACGGGCAGCATACCGAAGTTTATAAGTTTATATCCTCACCTGATACTCCATAGAAGCCGATATCTGGTTAAGCCTCGATATCCCTATATTAATAACATCCACAATCACTTATGATGCACAAACAATAATGATCATGCATGATGCCGGTTTTAGTATTTATTAAACGACTTGTCTTACTCCGTATCCATTTTTATTATTTCCTTAATTTTCTTATGAAATCAATCTTTCCAATTACTTGGAAATGAACCGGTTATATGTCCTTAACCGATCTACTAATCATACGAAATTTTTAAGTTACAACTAAAATCTAGCATTCAAGCCGATATCCCGGCTCTTAGCCTTTCGTTGATAAGAAAAGATAATACTAATATAAACATTAAAATACAAAATATACATATATATTCGTATGAATACTTGTATATAAGATAATTCATATATAGTCATATTTATATATTTATACTAAATGATTCATATATAACCATGAACCAAATTTATAACTCAATTATTATAGAATAAAACATAAATAAAATTAAATAAATAAAAAGCATAAATTAAATAAATAAGGCATAAATTGAATAAAAACATAACTAAATAATTAAATAAAGCATAAGTTAAATTATTAAAATCATAGGTTATTATTATTAATTAGCCGTTTCATTAATTGTCATTTTAATGTCGGGGTCCGTTTAATATTGTTCGGGTTTGTTAACGTGGCTCGGGTTTGTTATTATGTCCATGGTCCGTTAGATGCATAAGAGTCCAAGGCTCGGGTTTTACCCAACAGTCCATTCCAGGTTCGTCGTAAAATTCCCGGGACTCGCCGGAGAAATCCCGAGGCTGCCGGAACCTCGCCGGATTCCGGCCAAGCACTGTTCACGCATCCCACACGGCAACTAAACGTCCTCTGCTACTATTCATCATCACCCAAAACGTCCAAACCACCGAGCAAGAGTATCACCGAATCAGCCACCATCATCAACATCATGCTCACAGCCACCCACAGGTGACCGGAGCACCACCACACAGCGACGTCCACAACAACCCCACCATCGTCATCACCGTCAATCCAACCAACAACAACCAAAATCAATAAAACAAAGCTCGCAGAAATCGATTGAAAGAAGAGAAAGAAACTATAAAGAGGAAAGGAGTGGTTCGTCGTCGCGACTTACCCACATAGCCATGAGGACGGCGACGGTGAGGGACAAATCGGAGGCGGCAACGGTCATGGCGGTGTGTCACAGGCGATGAAAAGCAGGAGAGAGGGAGCGAGGGGAGAACGGCAGCCAGAATCGACGTCACTGGGTGAAGCTCTTGACAACAGCGACTGCGTTGCTCTCTGTGTCTGGTGCGGCAGCAACGAGCAGAGGGAGATAGAGGAGGAAGCGACAGTGGCGGCGGATGGTGATTGAATACGAGGTGAGGCCGGCTCCGGTGTGTGCTTCATCGTGCAGGGAGGGCAGCCTCTCGATTCGTGGCCTTGACGGTGACGAGCTCTGCTCTGGCGGCGCGTCACGAACAGAGGCAGGAGAGATAGGAGCAGAAACGGCGAGGAGGAAAAGGAAGAAGAAGGATGTTGAGGCGGCGGTTTTGGTGGATTTAGGAGAAGAAGGCGGGAGGAAAGTGAGGGGAGAGGCAGTGGCGGAAGGAGGAAGAAGGAGGAAGGAAGAAGAGAGGGGAAGGGGAGATAAAGAAAAAGGGAAGGGGACAAGAAAAGAAGAAGACGAAGAAGAAAATATGGGGTGGTGGCCGGAAGAAAAAATCGGGGAGACAAAACAAAGTGGATGGAAAAGAAAAGAGAAAAGAAAGAATAAAAAAAAAGCATCCCTCAATTATTGCAGGGTTAGTAGAAAAATCTGACCCATGAAAAGACTTATATGCCCTTCCAGTTCTTCTTGGGTTCCAAAATATCTCAGGGGCATAATCGTCTTTTCGAAATTCGTCCCAGTTCGAAAATACAACTTGGGCTCGGAAAATCCGTTTAATTCCCCTGAGCGTTGTCCAAGTCTCGGAATTGAAAGCCGAGGCTCGGTTAGCCGTGTAGAATTCTCGGAAGTTAATTCCGAGGTTCGGTTACGCAGATACTCCAAAACGTCGTACGTCCTTAGCGATCGAAACGAAGCTCGGTTACTCCCGGTAAAATTCGGAAAACTCGGTGCGGTAGAATTCTCGGTTACAACGATAAAATCTATTTACCGTTGTAAGAGTTAAAATGACTCGGTAAAATCTCAGAAGTTTTACCCGGGTCGTTACAGCTAATTAATTGAGTTTATTATCATAATGCATGCACTAATGGGTCACATTGATCACACTATTATAATATGCCTTTAAGTGCAATTAACTATGATAATAATTGTCCCATTATATCATATGCTAAATAAGCTAACTAGGTTTTGATTATGACAAACCTATGTGTAGCATGTGTTGTGCCTAACCAAAAATTGCAGCTCACATGATGGATCAACCCCTGATCAAACATCATAGTCATGCTTTGGAAGAAGAGTGAGTGGGATTGGTTTTGAAGCATGATAGGTCGCTTTCATGTGCAAACTCCCTTGCCACTCATGTTTGTTTATTCCTTAATGGGATTGCTCAACAAACCTAGTACCTACCATTTATAGACACTGATTCTATGATTAAAGCAACCTTAAACAGATCAAAAGGCAGCTGAATTCAAACTTCCTAGGACCAACCTAGGACTATGCTAAACAATGACATTAATGACAAAAAGCTGCAGTCTGGTGTGTCTCGTGCCAAAACATGAAAGGGACAACAGGGAAGAAGACTGTTGACACTCTGGCACCTCTGATAATAAAACGAGCTGGAATGAAAGGGACATGTAACGGATCTTTTGAATTGAAATCATCCCTCCTGCCTCTATATAATGTGATGCTGACTCAAGGAGATCTTCAGAGCTGCTAAAACAGAGATTCTAAATTCAAGCAAAGTTAGTGCACTTGCAGTTCTCAAGTCAAGCAAAAGAGAGAGAGAAACACTTTTCTTGCATTCATTGTGAGACAACATTTGAAGGGAAAAGTTGTTGTACTTAGTAATAGCTTCTGTATCAAAGAGTTTTGTGTAAGGCAAAGTTAGGGAAAGCTTTGTGGTAAGTGTGTGAGGTTTGAGTTGAGCCTAAAGGAAAAACTTGTATTCTAGGTTAGTGGTTGAACCCGTGAAAAACCATAATAAGAGTAAGTTAGAAATCTCAAGGGGGGATCCTTGAGTAGTGGAGGTAGTCTTGTGTGGCGAACCACTATAAATCCTATGTCATATTTTCTCTAATCCTTTCCTCTTAGCATTTTAATTAGTGTGTTCATTAGTAGTGCTAAATACAATTTCAAAGAGAAAAATAGTTTGGCATCTGAGACGCCAAATTAGGTTTTAAGCAACATTTAATTTGTGATAGGGGCACTGCCAATAAAATTTGGTTAAGTCTAACAGGTTAGTTATTAAGAAAGATAACGTGTGAGCGTAGGTTCGGTTGATGTTATACCTCTGTGATGTATGAATTGTTCTTGATAACTTGGTTGTACTGGCTTGTATATTAATCATTACTTGTGGGTTTTACCCGGTGAGCACTTCAGACTCACCCCTCGCCTACGTGACTCGGTCACGTAGACTGATTTGCTCTTAGTACAGGATCGTGCTAGGCAAGTTGCGGCGTACCCTCTGCCAGACCCGGATCCATATTCTGCTGCATCTTACATTGTGGTGTGCTGTTGTTATTTTCAAGTCTTTCGCTGCTGTTGTGTGTCACTCTACTTCTGTTGCTGGTTATTGTTGAGGCTGTTGTTGTAATAATTGACCCCGTGTTCGGGTGACGTGTGTGGCTTGCTATATTATGTTGTGCTTTGGTTTGACTCTACTGTATGACTTGGATGTTATCCCAGTAATAATAAGATGGCCACATGTTTACCGTGAATAATGGTAAATACGGGTCAGGTCGTTTTAGTTTTGTTCGTCTTTTGTGATTTCAATAAAACTATGGGAGCCAAAAGCCATAGAGGAAGATTCGACTTCAAGAACAATTCTTTGTCTACTACAGAAGTTCACTAACAAAGGGATATTTCGCCCCACAAGTATGCATGGCTTTCATCTGTTGGCTTGGTGGTTGTTGCATGGACGATACAGGTTATGACGCCCGCGAGAGCAGAGTGCTATTGTAATATAGAACTCGTTGTGTGTTTCTTTGTAGTAGGTTGGGAAGAATTCTTGAAATGCCCCGACCCGTATTTACCGTACACAGTAAACACGTGCCGGAACTGTGACGACCTAACCAAAACAAGCCCAGCATACAGTGTATACAACAGGAACACGGGCTCAACAGCCCAAAATAATAACAACAATAACAACATAATCGGCCCAATGGCCCACCAATAACAAAATAATGCACAACGGAAGACTTAAGAACTCACAAAACACTGTATGAGATACTGATGCAAACTATGGATTCGAGCCCTGTCTAAGGGATAACGCCGCAGCCTGTCTGGAATGCACCAAACCTGTACCACAAATAACACATCCTACGGGATGTAAGCCCGCAAGTGAGGGGTGAGTCCGAAGTGCTCGCCGACGAAGGATAGACAATCAATATGCAACACTATAATTACTCAAGTCAAAAACAGGCAAAAACCACCAAATACATACCAAACCAAAAACTCGACCCAAAACTGGTCCAAGACCAAAAAGACTAAAATAAAAATCCAATTTCCAATTTTATCTTTCCGGGCCCCGTCACGGATAAGCTAGAGGTCAGACCTGGTTATCAACACATTTCGGGTGCCAGACCAAATCCAGAGAACCCAGGGATCGACATCCCAAAAATACGAACCCAGGGATAGACATCCCAAAAAATAATCATGGGATAAACATCCCGAGTATAGACATGCTTATCATAAGTAACCCAGGTCATGGCCACCACGAAACAGTCTTAAACCATCGAGTCGTACCACTACTTACCACGTGACAATTATATTATCGTCATCAAAATCGATTCAAAAAATGAATTAGTCGATTGATTATGTTTCACGTATATCCCTTTAATTTAATAATATCAAATCACAGGGATCGACATCCCTAACCAAAATCCCAGGATAGACATCCCTGTCCAAAATCAAGGATCGAAATCCTTATCACAATTTATTATTAATTCCATTATACTTTAAACAAGAGAGACGCAAGGATAAACATCCAAAAACCAACATGGGATAAACATCCCGACAACAATCAAGACCATGGGATAAACATCCCGAACCAACCACAGCAAACCACAACAAATGCAACATCAAACTCAATAACCGAGTAATATAAGCACATATAGAAGGAAATCCATCCTCACCTTAGCCGATTACTCAACTCCGGAAACAATGACCGGTCCGACGTCGGCTCCTCGGGAAACTGCCTGATGTCCAAACCTATACAACAAAGCAATATATACACATAAATGCACATAATCGGTCTGCTATGATGCCAAAACTGCGAAATAACCCATCTCGGTTACATATCTTTTATTATTTCCATTTACCGAAAATAGTATACCGTACGTCTATCCGAATATTATTTCGGTACCATACTTTAATTAAAATTCTTTTCAAAATATTTTCATAAAATAATTATAATTTCCAAAATTATAATCACCATAATTTTCCCAGAAAAATATTGACGTATTTATAAATTTTTTAAGAAAATATATATTGTGTTTGTCCTTTTCTAAATATATGTAATAATATTTACCAACACAAATATAATTACCTTTAATCTTCAAAGTACATATATATATTTTTTTCCTCAACCATAATTTTCCAGGCAAAATAATATATGTATATAAAATTTTCAGGAATTATTTTTATGGCATTTATATTTTTTCCAATTAATATTAGTTTCCTAAAAAATAACTTAATTATTTATCAAAGTATATATATTTATATTTTTCTCAAAATACCAGAATTAAATTGACCATAATTTTCTCAAAATAAATATATAATTTTTTTAAAAAATTATATACCAGAATATAAATAAATACATATATATATTTTGTTTTTTTTAATTAAAACTGGGCTGGGCCAAGAATAGTGCGGCCCATGTAACAGCCCGGGTAAAAATTTTGGATTTTTACCGGACTGTAAAAGTCTATTTACCGTGATTTACTGTTGAATTAATCTTGGGTATTTAATTCAAGGTAAATCGGGAGTCGTTTTTCGAATCCGAGGGTTTTCCCGCGCTCATGATTTTCCCGCGGATTTTTCGGAACTAAGTTGGTATTTTTCAGGTTTCGGAATTTCTCGAAAAATCGCACCGGAAAATAACTAAGGAGGTATCAGTTATTTTCTGGTCCGGATCGGATTCGCCCGTAATACAGACGAAATTATATTATTGATTCACAAGAGTAATAGTAAAATTACAGTTATAAAAAGGAAGCAGAACCGGGAGAGGAAGAGAAGAAGGAAAAAAAAAGAGAGGAAAGAAAAGGAGAGGAAAAAAAAAGAAGAAGAAAAGAAAAAGAGAGAAAAAGGAGAGGAAAAAGAAAAAGAGAGAAAAGAAAAAAAAAGAGGAAAAGAAATAAAAAGAAATAAAAAGGAATAAAAAAAGAGAAAAATAGAAAAATGGAAAAAAAAAGAAACAGAAAAATACTGAGAGAGGAAAAGAAAGAAAAAAAAAAGAAAGAAAAAAAAACAAAAGGAAAATCGGAAGAAAATAGAAAGAAAAGAAAAAGAAAATAAAGGAAATGAAAAAAAAAAGAAGAGAAGCTGCTACTGTTCATCACCCGCCACCTTACTGTACACGACGAAGCGACTGGCGCCGTCACAAGCTCCACCGCCACTTCCACGAGACTCGCCTAGCCGTCGCCTATCGACCGCCGTCGCCCCCGTGACGTTCCGCCGCCTGACGCGCGCCGTGGAGCCGCTGACCCGTCGAGGACCCGTCGGATCTGCTTCTCCCGCCGCCTGCAGCACCAGTAGCTGCCGCCGTGCCCAGTTGCCGCCACCCTCGCGCCGCTCGTGCCGCCCTGACATCGCGGCTGTGCTCGCCTTTCCCCTCCTCGAGCTCCTGTTGCGCCGCCATCGTCGAACCCGAGGTATGGCCGGGTTTCCGACCCGTTTTGACGGCGGATCGCGCCTGGGTTGACGGGTTGGATTGTTTTATTTATTTTTTTTAAAATATATATATATATATATATAAATCTGTTTATATAATTATTTTGGTATTTAATTTTCAGGAAAAATATATATTCACTTAGAGGAAAATATAGGCAGTATGATTTATGGTTTTAGGGAAAATGTTATATATATATAAATACCTTGAAAATTATGTTTTGTTTTGAAAAAATGTTATTATATATATAATTAGGGAAAAGATAAATGTTATATATATATTTTCTGAAAATTATAAATACATTATTAATTTCCTGTAAAATTATGGTAACTGGTACTTTTTGGAAAATATGTAATTATATGTAATCATAAATTATGATTTATATTTCTGAAATATATAATTACATATTTTCCAAAAAGTACCAGTTACCATAATTTTCTCACGGGGGCGACGGCGGAACGTCACGGGGGCGACGGCGGTCGATAGGCGACGGCGAGGCGAGTCTCGTGGAGGTGGCGGTGGAGCTTGTGACGGCGCCGGTCGCTTCGTCGTGTACAGTAAGGTGGCGGGTGATGAACAGTAGCAACTTCTCTTCTTTTTTTTTTCCATTTCCTTTATTTTCCTTTTCTTTTCTTTCTATTTTCTTCCGATTTTCCTTTTGTTTTTTTTTCTTTCTTTTATTTTGATAATGTAATTATTTGGAAAAGTATCTTACCTTGGAAAATATAAATATGTATATTTATAATTCGTATTTATTTTCAGAAAAATAAATTTATATAATAATGTTTACTGGAAAATATAGTTTCCTAATATAATAATAATTAGTAATTATATTATGGTAAATAGTTTTTTGAAAAAAAATAATAATAATGTTTTGGAAAATATATATACAAATGACATAATTTCCAGAAAAATTATAATAATTATAATTTTGGGAAATTATAATTATTTTATGAAAATATACTTTGAAAAGAGAGTTTTAATTAAGTATGGTACCGAAATTATATTCGGAAATACGTATGGTTAATTATTTTCGATAAAAGATAATAATATCAGATAAGAATCGGGATGGGTATATTTCGCAGTAGAGGCATCATAGTATACCGAATATGTGCATTTATGTGAGTGTATATTGTCTTGTGGTATAGGTTTGGATATCGGGCAGTTTCCCGAGGAGCCGGCGTCG